>LPNX010288613.1:57939-95811 GCA_001517045.1 Pseudotsuga menziesii
GTGTCACTGAACTCAAAGAGATTCAACAGCGACGCAGCGAATCCATGTGGGACTTTGACCAGAGATTCAAAGTTTTATTAGACCAAGTGAGCCTCACTATTAGTCCTGCGCAGCATAAGGAATGGTTTATCGCTGCGTTATTGCTGCATATCAGAACGCCGCTCATGCAACAGAAGGTTGCTGACCAGCAAGAGGCTCTGGAAATCGCAATGAAGCTAGAGACCGCTCCCGTCGGAGACGACTCTGGTCTTTCTCAAATCCAAGCGCAGCTGGCAGCGATGGCCCTGGAACTTCGTGGCATGAAGAAAGCTAAAACTAGTCGAGAGGAGGTCTGGTGTATGCAATTTCGGTCCGAGGGTCACGATAGAGACCAGTGCCCCGTGGTCATAACCTATCTAAACATGGGCACGCCCACCCAATTCAATGCCGGTGTTCTATATTGTGAGATTTGCCGAACCTCTAGCCAGCATCGCCCTGAGCACTGCCATCTTCTTCAGAGATATGTTCAAGTTCCCAAAAACCCCTACTGCTAGTTCTGTAAGTCCGTTGGGAATAATGAAGAAGAATGTCGTAGCTATGACCTTATGTGAGAGCGCACCTCTGATGCCTACCAATTCCACAATGAAGCCCAGAATAATGATGGCTATGGTTACCGCGGTGGCACCTCCGGAAGAGGTGCTTTTGGCGGTCACGGCCGTGGTGGGATGACCGGCAGAGGTAGAGGCCAAGTTGTGTGCTTGCGACTTTCGGAACCCCACTACGACCTGTCGGTATTGCCACGCAGTGGACCACGTGATTGAACAGTGCCCCCAGCTCCTCGCAAATATTTAGGAAAACAACTGTGGCCCTACTCCAAGTATTCAGTTGATTTTCGTGGAGCAAAGACCTGCCCCAGCCCTCAATGTGGTCACCCGGAGTGGAGCTACGACACATACTCAAGACTCGCCAAAGAAACCTGCCACAGTGTGCGCACAACAGGCCTCCAAGAACGTCCCAGCCCTTGGCCCTGTGAAGGACCATGCACCAATCCAAGAGGCCCTGTGCGATAATGTTGACCTTGGCGTTGTAGAAATACCTGCGCGGCAACATCAGCAGGCTTCGCAGCCACAGGATGCCTCGACGGATAAAGTAAGTACACTATCCTATTTCTTGCAGAGCTGTATGAAACTCTTGCACAATCAGAACGCTCTAAACGAGCTGCAAAAATTTCTTGCTGTCACAGACCCTCAGAGAGGAATTGATCAGGAGAAAACTGTTAGTCGTGTCTGAAGAACGGGAAGGGAAATGAGGTTGAACGTTCAGATTGGAGAATATGATATGACTGATGTCATCTTGGATCTTGGATCAGACGTTAATGTCCTACCCAAGCAGACCTGGGGACAAATGGGAAAGCCTTCCCTGGTTTGGTAACCTATACAACTACGACTAGCTAACCAGCAAAGGATTGTACCACTAGGGAGACTTCTTAGTGTCCCAATCGACATCGATGGGGTCAGTACTCTAGCAGACTTTGAAGTTATTGAGATCATTGATGACAGCAACCCTTACCCATCTCTGTTGGGAATTGAGTGGGCCATGGCCAATGCTGCAATCATCAACCTTAAAAGGAGATAGATGACCTTCGAAGGAAATGGCCTGCACGTTATTATACCCCTCGACCCATCCCAAGGAGAAAGATATATAGAACCACTCAGAGATGAAGGGGAGCAGGATACTCTAGACCACATCTATAACATCACAACCAAGGATGCATATTATGTCGAGCCTAATGCTGATGGTGTAATGGATTGGCAATGTGATAGCTCCTGCATGTCTGATTCAGACGATGGTCTGGAGAATTGGAAGCATTGACTGTACGAGCTACATGGCCATAGGTGCGCGCACATCACTCAGTCTCTTCGATGCATTAGTGTACAGCATCGAGAATTTCCTGCATAGGTTGGGATGACAGACCCTGGAGAAATTATTGCACCTATGTCAGAATGAGTCCCTCAGTCACAAAACACCCAGCGTCTGGAAATAGCAATAGAAGCTACAGTAGCATGGGGGACCGATCATACAAAGCCTTAGCCCCGTCAAGGAACCTGCCAGAAATTCTTGCGCCCCAAAGTTATAAGGCAAGCTCAAGAAGTGCAAAGTAAGTTCAAGGGGCGGAATAGCCCTCAGGGACATTTGAGGCAGAAATATACAGCAATGGAAAACACACTTCGTAAGGAGTGGATGCATAAGTTCATATATATCTTGGACCCTATAGCGAAAAATGGGCATATGAAGGTTGAGCTCCGCCACAGTACTGTAAGTGGGGATGATCTTATGGATCGCTTTTTGAGCACATTTCCCATTAATAAAAGTGGTCCTATTCTAGATATAGCTTTCTGATCAAATCACGACAAGGCAAATGTTGATCATCCAGGAATTGGATACCAAATCAAGGGGCAGAGACAAGACGCTAGTGCCTCAAGTCTAATAGTCCTATCGCAGATACTACCTGGTCGGGTCGAAGGGCACTATTAGGCCGAGGTTTCTTATTGCCCTGAGGCTTCAACCATGATTCTGCCGCGGCCCAAAAATGTAGCGAGGCTCAAAATCCGACCGTTGGGAGGAAGCCAATTTGGCGGCGGCGGGATTTTAATTGCTTTAAATAACTGTACTAAGACCAGTACCGGCAATCGCGCTCCACATGGACAAGATTTTCGTCAGATTTGGTGCCTTCAATGCACTGTCCTCCCCGATTTGATCGATGGCATGTATAAGAAGATGCCTAAGTTAGGAAAAATTGCATCCTGCATTTCTTCAAGATTTATGAGTGAACCCATGACCACCGAACGCGAGATTGATGCCTTGGTCAGAGAATTCGAGAAAGAGGGTTTGATCACCTGCTCTAATCAGCCACCTACCATAGCTCACTGTGAAGCCACTCCTCTAGCACCACCATGGCCGATGCAGACACGGTCTGCCAGGAAAAATTCTAGAACTGAAATTCGCACCAAGCGCAACCAAGACCGGTCGCAGCAAACAGGGAAAACACCAGCGGCTCATCCTATGGAGCCCTCTGGTTCCACACAGACCCCGGCCGGAGGAAGGGAGAATATTCCTCCACCACGGCCCCCATATCTACCACCTGTTCGCCCAGGCACCACGTTACCCAGTCGGACAAAGCAATTTACATTAGCCACACCCTCGTTGCCACCAAGAGTACAGTTGATCGGAAGTATGACAGGGAAGATTGATCAGCTTAATTACAGCGATCACGACACCAATGACCATGGCAAGTTCCCACAGTTTGAACTAGTAGAATACTTGCACCGCGTCAAGTACCCCGATCATAGGGTCACACTACTGGAAGTGCAAACATGGGCTATGGGCCTGGACAAAGCTGGCCTACTCAAGCTATTTAAAATTCCCCATTTCGGACGCGGCATACATGTGACTGTAGTGGCCAAGCAGTTACTAGCCCTGGTGCATGACGGATATTTATGGATAGGGGACCAGCAAATTCCTATTGATGCCACCCTCATCCATAGGATCACAGGTTTATCCATGGCAGGACCTGATCCGGGAACCGAATTTCCGTCCAAACATGACGATGCAAAGCTCGCGCAAACCATGAAGGAGTGGTTTGGCCTGATAAAAGGGAAACGGGGGTATCACACTTCTGTGATTTGGGTGCAGCCCATTCGGTTTGCAGCTGAACTCTTAGCCTGCAAACTCATACGGAAATGCAGGCCAACTAAAGTACCTGCCCCAGTTATCCGGATTGCTATGAACTGCGCTGAGAGGTATACTTATAATTGGGCCGGATATCTTGTGAAGGAGTTTTTGGAGGATGCCCGCGATGCGCAAGAAAAAGGTAGACCTTTTCATTATTCCTAGCTTATAATCCTTATTGCATTAGTTGGGTGGAAAGAACCCACTGAAGCCCAGTTTGTCGAAATAAACCCCGGCATGCCAGGGGCAGTGAGGTATGCCTCCCTATGGATATCCTCAGATAAGGAAGCTCAGCAGATGACGAACACTGTGTTCATATTCTATGCTATGAGTATTCACTATGAGATTGTGCGAACACCTCAACTTACCAACGAAGTGTTCTCTCAATATGAGGGTGTCGCGCACTTTAGTGCCGACATGCATCGTGTTTTCATTCAAGCTCGTGCAGATCCTCAACGGCAATGCTTCAAATTACCATATGTAGTCACCGAACCAGATATCAGGCGGATCGTTCAGCAATGGCCGGCCGAATGGCTAAAATATTTAGGGAAAAAACCCTCTATTCCAGTTCCCCCAGCTACCAATATTGGCGCAGGTACTAGTCAGGCGCAGCAGCAAAGCCCATTGGAAGATAGCGAAGACCTAAGTGATTCGCAGAAGAATGACGATGGCCAGGGTGGAGACGGTGGACAGGATGAACAGGATGAGGAGTCGGTCAAGACCATAATAGATCCTACCCCACCAACGAAGCGCAAGTCACCAGAAGTAGCTGAGGTAACCAAGCCACAGTCCCGCAAAAAGGTAAAAGCATAGAAGGATAGAGATATCGAGGAAGAAGCCACTGTCACATTGGATGCATTGGAGCATGCTCTAGAACAGTCTACGACAGCGCTTACTAAAAAATGGTCAGAGTTTGCGGAACTGCATCTTGCCGGCCTCTCAGGTATCGCAAACAGGGTAGCGGAGTTAAAAGAGCTAACTGCAAAATCAGCGCCCAGTACTGCGACAAGCAGCACTATGGCACCCACGCAGTAGGATATTAGGCAATGGCCACCCAGGGATCCCCAGGGACAGGTATCAAGCGCAACTCTGATACATCCTGTCACCGATTCTCGACCCCAGACGAATATAACCACGGAGCTTGATTATACAAAGATGTCTATGTCAGAGTTGCACCTCTGTCAGCTCGCAATTACAAAGGAGATCCATACCCGAACTCAAGTGTCACAAGTCCAATTGGAAGACACCATCAAACAAAACAAAACCTTCACAGCACGCCTAGAAGAGATCGCACAACAGAAGAAAGAGGCTGAACAGAAAACAACTACGCTGATGCAAGCATTAGACGAGGCATGTCGGAGTCTTTCTGACTCCGCCATACAGGAAGCAGAGGAACCAGAGCAGAGAATTGCTAAGCTGAGAGACTATGCCCAGCAGTCCCATAGCAAGGTTGAAAGGATGAAGATAGAACACCAGCAACAGATTGCAGAACTTCAACTGCGCATTCCTCCTGAGACTCCACCAGAGGTCCGAGAACAGCGCCAGCAGGACATCAAGGCTTCAGCAACAAAAATATCAGACAACGTGGCTAGTGTCGCAAAACTAATGGAAGACAGCATAGAATCATGGGCAAACCTACAGGACCATCCAGATGTAGGGAAGATTCAGGAAACCATCAAGTTGTGCCAGGATGAGTTAGATGCAGTCAGAATAGAAATCAAGACGCTGCCACCTATGCAGAAGATGGCTAAAGTAAAGCGCAGCAAGGAAATTCAACAGGAAATTGAGTCCTGCAGGATGAAGGTAACGATGCTGGAAAATGCGTTACAGCCCCTGGTTGATGAAGCATTAGAATTGAGCAATACTGCGGAGAGCCAGCTCAAACTTTTGAAGACCTATGACACTTTTGCGCAGGAAAAGGCTGACACAGACTCTTCTTCAGTATTACAGGAACTGGTGGAAAAGGAGAAAGTCGCTGATGAGATACTGCATAATATCACCAGTCGCTTCTAGGCCCTTGCGCAGAATATTCTCCCACCAGAGTCCTCGCAGAGTGTCCCAGGACGGGCCACTAGTGAGTCTTAGGGGCCTGTTGGGGCGCGTACCCTAAATATTACTAGTTGTGGTAACTTCGCGGCTGTTAGTAAGCGGAGTTATGGGTCAAGATAGTCTTAGGGGTGTCAGGGTAAGTCAAAACCCTCTTTTTTTTAATAAGCCCGTGGTTTAAATCCAGGGTTTAGGGTTTCTTGGGTTCCCATGGTTTTGTAAAAATGCACAGTATAAATAAGCGCTTATGTAAAGAAGATAGGTTAGGTTTTATGATGAAAGAAATATTAAGGCGAAGCTAAGATTGGTTTTGTGGAAGAAGGTTAAGTCCCAGCTGTGTGCGTGGATGACCTCTGCAGCTGTGTGCGTAGAGGGTTTTGTAAAGAAGATTGTAAGGAAAAACCTGCAGCTGTGTGCATAGGGGCCTGCTGCTGTGTGCGTGGCTTTCTGAGGACTGAAAGGATTTGCAGCTGAGTGCGCAGATCAAACTGTGGTTTTGTAGCAAGTTGAATAGAACACAGTTTGTGGACGTAGCCCCTACACTAGGGGTGAACCACGTTATATCTGGTGTTGTGGTTTCTTGTGTTGTTTCTGTTTCTATTTCTTTTATGCATTAATAACTGTATACATCTGATAAGTTAGATTACTGCTAACATTTAGCTTCACTGTGAATTCCCTGTAGTGGGTTGAGCAAGTCACGACTGTTTATTTATTTGCGAAGTTGTATGTGAATGAATGGTGAAACTTGTAATTATTGATTAATAAGGTTATTAAAAGGCTAAGGTACAGTAATCCCCCTCTCTGCTTGTAGAAACCTGATTCTGTAGCATCCCATAGCTGTTTCGGGTGAGACTGCAACCTGCACGCAGGTTGTTGCCGAAAGGGCCAACACTGTGGGTCTTTTGTTGGTGCGACACAAAAGGTTTAAACCCGGGTCTGCCCTAGTTCCCAACAATGCCTTCCTTTGACATTAAAAATAATAAATCATGATCATTTGATATTTGTTAAGCTCTTAACTATAACCACCTTAACTGTCTTAACCTCCTCAACCCTTGAAACTTCCTTATTTCACTAAGTATAAATAAAGGCCTTGGGGAAGGAATTAATCAATCATACTTGGAGAGCAAAGTTATACTGGTGGTATCTATTCAGAATTCTTTGGAGTAGTAGAACTCAAAATCCTTTGGTTGCAGAGGAGTCCTTGTCTCAGGCGTCGAGTTGTAACTTTAACTCATTCACTATTGTTAATAAAGAGAATCCTTATTCTAAATGTGTTTCGAATGTCTTTCATGTATCATGGTTCGATGAATATTTATGATTAAGCACTCTATATACTGTTTATCTAATATGCCCTATATACATGTATAAGCTTGCATTTGGAGGATTTTCTCTTTACAGGTGAAGGAGAAACATCCCTGAAAGCTTTGGGGGAGAAGCAGATCAAAAGAAGACAAATATTGGATCAACCGTTGGGAATCGGGTGAGTCTACCTTATCTTCTCATTTCCTTTCTGCACTTTAAAGTTGATTGCATGCAAGTTTTAAGAGTATGTTGGTAACCCCAGAGATTTGGTTATAAGGTGTTTATTCATAAACAACATAATTGGCAACTCCGCTGGGGAGCCCGGATTGCTATAGGTTACTTCTTCTATCCTTGAACAGTCTTTGCCTTGAGTTTGTGTGTGGTATTTTGTCCTAGTTCATGCTTACCATAGTGTTTCAAGGCCTTATGTATTTTCCTTCTTTTTGAAGAAAATTTTGTACCTGTATGAGGGTTTCTCTCATACACAGTCACGTACAGAGGCCTACGTATGCGAGTTTCTCTCTAGGACAGTCGCGTACAGTACACGAGTTTCCCTTCTACACAGTCATGTACAAGCCTTGAAATAGGGATTTTTGGGCTAGGGTTTGTTTGTCCCTGTCTTTTTGTGATTCTTATTTGTTAGTTGGTTTTCCTTATAAACACTGTGATGTTAGTCTGATGACCTTGGTGGCCACACCGTGTGATTTCTTGTAAATCCCTTGAGTTGCTTTTGTTTTGGATTGTCTTCTGTTTGCATTTTGAAGTAGTTTTTCCTGTTTGGGTTATAGGTTGAGGTGTTTTTGTCCGGATCAGTGATCATGGTTTTTGGAAATGTTTTTCCCAGTCTATCTTTATATAGTGATTGGTCTACCACTTTCCTTTGTGTGTTTTCAGTGATTTCTTATCATTGTAGCCACCCAAGCTAGGGTTCCAAGTCTTCCCTTGTTGGTTGATTCTTGGTTTTATTAATCTGTTTACTTCAGTTTGCTTGTTTTATACAGTTGATTTGATCCAAATATACTCAAGTTTAGTGCATTTTAGGTGCATAGTAGTGTTTGAGCATTTTAAAAAGTGAAAAGAAAACATTATCAATATTTTTTGCATTTGCTTTTGCATTAGTTTCCATTTCACTTTTAAAATATAATCTCAAAACTACAAAAATATAGTATTAGTTTCTCTTTATTGTTGCATTTGTTCATCAATTTATATTTACAAAAAGAAAAAAGAATTTTCCATTAGTAATGGTAATTTGCTTTGAAAAAAAAATACACCTTTACTTTTTTATTTCTTATCGAGTCAAAAACACCATAGTTCACCACTCCATTTCCTTCTGAGTAAGAAATAGCCCTTTAAAATGAACACAATAATTAAAATTTACTAGTAATTTTATTTTTTAGGGGCTATTCACCTACTAGCTTAGGCTAGACTTGTGGGATAGGAAGTGTAAACTTCCCATAAGTTTTAAAATTCAGACGTAGTGGACTATTCGATAGGTAAATCCTTGTCTTTATCAACTGCATCTAGGAAGCTCCTCTCAAAAGGGAGTCAAGAACGAGGCTGTGTGGAGGCATTGGAATGAGGAGATAACCCTCTGATTCCTTGTCAAAATGTAAATCAAGACTTTTACGCATCTAGGGATTCTATCCTAGACAGAGTTTCGGGCTCAGCTACCCTACCCATGCATACGAGTCAGTCTTGAGACTATCCCCCCAGAATTTTGGTATAGCTAAGTGTTGGGTCCTGGAAATTCGCAGGCAAAAATAGTAAGGGATTCTCCCCAATCAACGTTCCCAACTATCCCGTTGACTATTTGGTATAGGGAATCCGTCCGGTTTACGATCCGGCTACCGTAGGTCAAAGTAACAAAACAAAGGCTTTACCGGTTGTGGCCCGGTCCACCGAGTTTTTACTAATTTTTGACTTAATGTATGATATCCAAGTGCCTAACTAACAATGCAGGGTGCTAAAGATGCAAGGAATAGTCACAATGTGATGCATAGGTTCTTACCTCTCATCTTAAGGTTAACAAGCACCCAAAACACGTAAAACACAAAAAATTAAACTAACTAGCTAAACCATCCCTAGGGATCAGAGTTATCATTCATTGGTGAGTAATACATTTTGTACGTGCATTATGAAGAGTTACAGATAGTTGATACTTCATTCAAGACACATGAACAATTACAGATATTTAAACAATCAGATAGCCGATTATTTTAAGAACAACATTTATTACTCACAGTGGAAGACATCCCAAAAAATACTGAAGAACACTCAACAAGAACATAGGTTCAGGAAGTTAAATATTCTCACAGTAAATGAAACACAGCTGAAAATGAAATAGTTCCTCTTCAACATTATTCATTTAGTCGCATTGATACATTCCACATTTTGCTCTCTCCAGCGGCAAAAGTTGCACTTTCTGACTGTAAAACGAAGTAGTTCCTCTTACAAGCCAAAAGAGTTTACAATTTTTTTAGGGAAAAAAGGCCTTTCTAATTCCTACTTCCCCATATTTAAACTACCCCCCAGCAGACCCCTTGGGCTCTCTCCCAACGTTTCTCCCTTCAGTTTCCAAATGCTTCAGATTCTTTTACGAACTAGTGAGTAATTGACAGATCTTCTGGTTCCATCTCTTCATTTCCATTCATGTTGTCTTTTCTTTCGCTTGTCCTTATAGACTCGATTCAATCCATGCCGAAATGCTCAGCTACACCTTCGCGCCACCATAGTCCCACCAATCCCTTAGGTCCATCTGCACAAAAAAACAGAATGCATCATTCATTGGATTTGCGTTACAAACAAAGCAGCGTATTATACTATTGAAACGACTAAACCACGAAGAGGACTGGGGCATCATTGCTGTCTTACAAATTCTAACCATATGACCTCGCCCTCCCACAGGCTTAATTAATATTACCATCAGCGGGAAACTTACTAGAGGCTCCAACAACACTAACATCGGAAGGATGGACCACTTATCAGGTGGGAAGGTTATTAATCGAATGTCAGAGAGATGTTACATCAGAGGTTGAACGGATTTTCCATATGCAACGGTGGGTGAGACAAGGATTGAATACACAATCAAAGCATGGGTGGGAGAGGGCTAAGTTGGACATTGAAAGATATTCGAATCGAAAGCTCAATAGTTTTCCCAGCCGCAATGGTGGAAGGGTAAAAGCTACGGGCAAGCGATTTTAAGACCAATACGAATCGGACCTTGGAGCGATTTGGAATTCGGACACTAAACCGATTTGAGAGCCGCAACGGCAGAGGGAGAAAGAACAAAAATAGCCGATTTAATAGAAAAATTAAGCGTTCGAAAGCCTTCAACAACAGTCAATTTCATTTTCAAAACGACGGCCCATCAAAGACAATTTACAAAACTAAACCCAACTATGCGACCCGCTGCAAAAATCGAACACAGACAAATTCTGGGGATAGGCTGAAAGTAAATTGTTCGAAACATCCAGACTTAAAGCATAAATGAAGAAACATCAAGGATGAAACAACCCGCAGCGCTATTCAGATATGAGGAGGGGCCCGAAATTTAAGAGATTTGGAGAGAAAAGTTGCAGCAGCAACAACTAGCGATTACCTGGTGAACCTAGATCTCTGGGTAATTAATCTTTGAATGACAAACTGTTTAATAACAAATGCATCCTTTTGAATTCTTCCAGCTATTGGGATTTCTAGAATGCCGGAAGTGTGTACCTTCAATCATTGATACTAGACCAATTTGGGAAAGTGAAAACCAAGATTCTCAAGTCCAGATAACTCTCTCGAGGTGAGAAGATGAGTTTCAGTATTACCTTTGTCTTCAGGTAGCTGATAGCTTTGGACACCATAGGATTGTAGCATATGGTAAATAGAAAATATTCATTTTCTCCTCATTCCCATGCCACTTTAGCATTTTTTGTGCTTTTGGAATTTTGTCCCTTTTAAATGAGTCCTCCTACATGCCTTTCGTACTGAATTTTAATTCAGGATCCTCTATCCCATAGTGTCCTTTTGTGTGAGTGGTGTACTTCAGGCTTCAGCTCACGGACGGAGAGGATCTTTTGGCAATTTAGTTCTTATGATTCAGCATTTGATTTAATGTATGATGTTTTTAGAGGAGTTTTCTGACTCTTATTTTCCTTTTGGCATTCATTTCTTGGCATGGGATCATTTATATTAATATACTGCTTACCTTGCTCCTTTCCATGTGTCCTTCGCTGCCGCCCCTTAGAACAATTTAAGTGTGAAGTGGATGGTGCCTTAACATAATGTTCTGGACTCTTTGAGTCTAGCTTATTACACAGGGATTAAGCAGGACTTCAATGCACATAGAATTATTCAAGAAAACGACTAAACTGGAAGAAATTCTTTTGTATAAACAACAACCCACAGTTTGATCACTAAAATGATCATCACTCCCAAAAAATTTGATGTTCCCCATGCAACCACGAGTTCGTCCCCTTTATTGAAATCAAGACAATCCAACTAAACAAACTGAAAATGACTCAAAAGACATCCAGATGAATTATTTATATACACGACAGAAGAAAACAAGCAGATTTAGGAAAAATAAGGCTTGAGAACCAAACCATTTACTGGTAGGTTCTCCTCCCACCCCTGCAGATCTTGCAACTTGTAGGTAGAAGAACCAAGATTGGCTGCAATCTGAAAAGGGCCTACCCACAATTGTTGTAATTTGGTATGCTTTCCTTTCTCATCATGGGGGTGGTCCCATTTGAGAACTAAGTCCCCTACTTCAAAATCTTTTGTCCCAGCTTTATGCTTGTCAAACCATCTCTTAACCGACTCTTGTTGTTTCTTAAAGAGTTCTTTGGCTTTAGACATAGCCTCCTCTGCTTTCAGGAGATTATATATTCTTATTTGTAAAACTTCATCATCCGACCCCCTAGACTCTTGAGCTAGTATGGAAGATGGCAGCATGATATTGGGAGGAAGGATGGCTTCTTTACCATAGACCAAGGTATAAGGAGACACTCCAATTGCGGACTTGGGGGTGACTCTTTCATCCCAAAGGGAATTTGGTAATGCTGAGTGCCAGCTCCTCTGGTTTTCTACCACAGTCTTTTTTAAAATTCTAATCAAATTTTTGTTAGAGGATTCAACCAGGCCATTTCCTTGTGGATAGTAATTAGCAGGATAATGCAATTTTATCCCTTTATCATGAGCAAACGCAGTCAATTTAATTGATGAAAAATACTTGGCATTATCAAAAACTAAGGAAACTGGAACTCCAAACCTGGTCATGATGTGGTCTTGTACGAAACTGATGACTTCGTCTTCATTTATCTTGCGTAGCGAAATAGCTTCGACCCAGCGAGTGAAATAATCCGTAGCGGTCAGAATGCACTTGTGCTACAGAGAGGAATTTGTTTTTATTTCTCCAATAATATCCAGTCCCCATTGCTTGAAAGGTTTCATGATCATCACAGGATTTAGGGGTGCCGCTGCTTTAGGCTGTCTCCCACCACACCTTTGACAAATATCACATTTCCTGACATGTGCGTGTGCGTCTCTAAAGAGCATAGGCCAGTAGTAACCTGCCCTGAGTATTTTGTGAGCTGTGGTATCCCCTGAATAATGTCCCCCAGCAGGACCGTCATGCAATTCTGCCATCACTTTCTTCGCATATTCCTTTTCTAAGCATATGAGAAGAACCCTGTCATAATTATTTCTGAACAATACCCCTTCCACAATTTGATAAGATGGTGATTTAAGACGTAGCGCTCTTCTTTTCTTGGAATTCCAATGTTCAGGTAATATCCCTACCTACAAGTAATGCACCAGGTCTCTATACCAAGATTCGGGAGCTATAAACAAAGGACATACATCCACTACATGTAATTCAGCCTCATCCTCCCATGCTTGTTCTTCATTGTTCCCACTTTCAGTCATCAATTTGCACAACCCTTGGCCTTTCACTATAGAGGATGGCTTAAATTCAAGGTCATATTCCTAAAGAGCCGTTACCCAGTTGCCCCTTCTTTCTCTTAACTCTTTCTGTATGAGAAGGGATCTTACAGCTGGGTAGGGGACTATTACCTTAGTTCGATTTTTTAATATATAAGGCCTGAATTGCTTCACTGCCTTAAACACTGTGTAAGCTTGCTTATCAATGGCTAGGTAGTTTAATTCAGCCCCTTGTAGACCAGTACTCATAAAGGAGATTGGGAATTCATCCCCCCCTTCTTCCTTTTGGGTGAGCACAGCTGCCAGTGAATCATCGGATGCAAAAGTATATAAAATAAAGTCTTTATCGAAATATGGACTTTTCAAGGAGGGCGCGTATGCAACAGCAGTTTTAATTTTGCTGAAAGCATTCTTCTCAAGTTCAGTCCACTTGAATTGTGCATTCTGCTTGACCATCTGCTGAAGTGGCTTAACAGTCTGAGCGAAATCAGGCACAAACCTTCATACGAAATTTATGGTTCCCATGAATGATTGCATTCCCTTTTTATTATGGGGTAAGGGGATTTGTTCAATAGCCTTAATTATTTCTAGATCAATAGAGATCCCTTGCTTTGAAATTATGTGGCCCAACAACTTTCCTTCCGTGACAGCGAATACACACTTCTTAGGATTGAGTGAAATGTCATACTTACGACAGCGTTCAAAAATTTTCCTTAAGTGAAATGCGTGTTCTTCTCTTTTCTTTGAGAATATTGTAATGTCATCAAGGCACACTACAACACTTTGTCCAATCAATCCGCGGAAAGCTATGTCCATCGCCCTCTGAAATGTCTCTCCAGCATTAATCAACCCAAAAGGCATTCTTCTATAGGAAAAGGTTCCCCATTTAGTTCTGAACGTTTTCTTTAATCTATTTTCTTCGGCTACTAACACTTGATTGTAGCTGGAGAAACCATCTAATAATGAAAATAGTTCAGAACCTGAAACCATCTGTAGCAGTTGCTCCATGGGTGGCACAGGATAGTTATCTTTATCTGATGCATGGTTTAAGTTCCTGAAATCCATGCAGAGTCTGATTTCTCCATACTTTTTCCTTACTGGTACCAGATTAGATACCCATTCAGAGTGTCTAACTTTGAAGATGATTCTTGCTTCCAATAACTTATTCACTTCACTTTGAATCAACGGTTCCAATTTCGGATGCATTTTCCTCAAAGGTTGCTGATATGGCTTGACGCCTGCTTTAATGGGGATGACATGCTTGATGATGCCGGTGTCATACGTTTTCAAATCTTCATACGTCCATGCAAAAACATCTTTATATTGTTTAAATAGACTGATGAATTTGTCTCTTTCTGTTGGTGAACAACATTTGCCGAGATTCACGAACTTAGGATTTGTTTCAGTCCCTAAATTAATCAATTTAGACTACAGAGATGAGCTGTGGGTCTTCACATTGGGTGGTCTTCTAAATTTTTCATTTAAATCGAACATTTTTTCCAATGTTCGGACTCCTTTAGGAATGAAATTATTGTATTTCATCTCAGCCTGATGCTCTTCATCATCTATGATCGCTCCTTTAAACACCTCATCATTTGTTAAACATTCTATGATATATTGGTCATCATCAAACACTCATAGGTTCGCAATCATATCAGGTACAAAGGGCTTGAAAATCAATTCGACAGAACATCGATTATTAGTGGGTACGAGTCTAGCGGCTGATGTGGCCAACAGATCAGTAGCTGCGTTTTTAATTCTTGGAATTGAAATAATGTTAAATGCATTAAAATATTTCAGAAAATCACATACCTCATTCTGGTAAGCCTTTAAGTGAGGAGAGATACAATGTATCTAATTCCGAATTTGTTTTACAATAATTTCAGAATCCCCAAAGACTTTTAGATTACTTACCTTTAATTCAATTGCCTTCTTTAGTCCTTGCACCAACGCTTCGTACTCAGCAGTATTATTAGTACATTCAAACTCTAATCTACATGAAAGGAAATTTTTATTCTTCTGTGGGTCGATCAGGACACAGCCGACCCTTGACCCTTCTAATGTCTTAGAGCCATCGAAAAATAAAGTCCAAAAATCATTAACTACTGAAAAAAAATCTATTCCTACTGCTAAGTCTACTATTTTACAGTCAATCTCATCAGCTTGCGAGAATCGAAGGAGATCAGGCTGGGTATCAGATGTGTTGATGGCTTCTTCTGCTTGGTAATTACCTGGTTCCAACTCAATAAAATAGTTTCCCAAGACAGAATCCACAGGTTCATTCTTCTCTTCAAGTCGGGTAACATTGTACTTCATGTGAGGCTCTCTTAAAATCTTTATCTGGTTCGGACTTCCTTTGTATGGAAACCACAGATGTGACCAGTCAGAAGCAAAATATCCATTAAGTTTGGCCAACCAATCTCTGCTCAGGATAAGGTCGTATGCATCTGGTATATCAGCCACCACAATATTAATGACCTGGCATACTTTATCATTTGAAGCCAGATGGACTAGGACATCTTCCATCTCACCAATCACCTTCACATCTGTCCTGTCCAACTAGACCACTCTCCACGGGGATGGCTTAGGCTTCCCATTGATTCTTTTACAGATAGATATCGGCATGACATTAACAGTCGCCCCTGAATCTACCAAGCAATTATGTACATTGTAGTTGAATATTTCAAAAGTAAGGAGGAAAGGTGGATGCTTGTGCTTGGACTACCTCCCCTGCTGTTCTCTCCAATCTCTTCTTCTTCTTCTGGTTGATTGTTAGTGGGCGTCTTCTCATCTGATGTTTCAAGGGCTCTCAACAGCCTTTCTTTTTGCTGTGGCACTTTGCACATCTCGAATAGTGGAACATTCACCTTTATCTTCTTTAAATCCTCCACAATGTCATAATCCATCTACTGTTCCATGGGATGAGGCCTATCAGCACTCTCCTTACCTTCATTTGGCCTAGCCGTTGTATCATTCTGTCTAGGACTTTGTCTAGTAATAGTGAATTATGGAATTGTATCAGCGAAAGACTTGTCTTGAAATCTCTTCTTAACATTTCTCTGCAGCCTCTTAATCTTTGGAAGTATAAGACTGTCTTCCTTAACCGTCCCTTGTCTCCTCGTGGCTATGTTGGTCTCCATAACGTCTTCACACCCCTGATTCTTTTCTTCTTCAACATCAAATAGTGAGACAGAATTCCATAAAGCCATGGTTTCCTCTTCCTGTTCTTTAGTAGACGTAGAGGTAGAATTTTCCTTTCCTTCTTCATTTCCCTCTTCTGTCAATCTAGAATCTAACAGTTGATTCATGACCAACATCATCGAATTTATCCACTGCGGACAATTCTTCTCAGAGTGTGGCTGTTGGTGGAACGTGCAAAAATTATCCAAGCCTGCCTCTGTTAAATTCATAGATGCAGTATTATGCAGAGGAGGTTGAGACTGGTGGTTATCTTCTCTTTTCTTATAATATGGCTTATAAAACTTTTGTGCTTCCTTTTCTTTCTCCATATCTATGATTTTATTGGAAAGCTTCTGCATCATTTTGGCCATATTTTCCAAATCTGGAGACTTTTCTCCCTTAGGCTTGGTAAACAATAAGGTTTTTCTTCCTGTACCTTTCTCTCCAGACTATTCTAGATAGTCTTCAATGCTCTCTCTTTTAGCTTCCACCACTTTTGCCTCTTCATAGGTTTCTGTCAGAGTAGGCTTGGCCCTACCTTTGGAAAACATAGCCAAATCAAGGCCTAAAGCTGAAGTATAGTATTCAATAAGAAATTTGTCTGAAGGCTTATCTGTTTCAGAGAAGTTCTTTAGATATGTTGCAAACCTTTGCGTGAAACTGTGCACTTTTTCTTTTCTTTATTTATTCAATGCACACGGCCCTTTCATGAGAGCTGCATGAGTTTTCTGAGTTGCATACTTACTTCTGAACATTCTTTCGAAGGTATCCCAATCAGGGATAGAGTTAGCAGGAAATCCAAAGTTCCATGATGCTGCGGCTCCTTTGAGGGTATGTGGGAACAGTCTGCATACCACGTCTTCATGTTTCTCGGCCCTTAATCCCTCAATTGCTAAGTAAAAGCTTTGTAGGTGATCATCCACTAGTATTTTCTCATTGGGATCAAACTTGGGCAACATCTTATCAAAGGCTTGAGGTAGGTCATGTAAAGGAGAGGTAAGGTTTAATGGTGATCTGGCTCTCCATGCAGGAGGTGGATTAGGTGGGTTAGGTGGTTAATTAGCACTAACTCCTGCCATGATTCTGGGTGGAGAGTGAGGAGGTGAACCAAATGGAGTGTGAGCAGGAGAACTGTGAGGGGTTTTTGGGCCTTCTTGATTCAAAGGTAGAACAACTTCCTGTAAGGCTGTTTCTACAAGCTCTTCCCAGTCTCCAACCAGCACTGAGCCTTCTGCTTCAGGACGATCCTTCCTTTTATGCTCTCTTCTGGGAAATTCAGGGATGATTGGCAATCCTCCAATATTCTTTACATATGCCCTGGTGTGTCTTCTCAGATCCTTAACAATTTCGTTGTCAACAGAACATAGATGTTCTCTTTCTTTCGGAATTGGGTTTTGAAACCCACTGCTTTCAGAACTGTTACTGGTGGAATATTCTCAGGAAAACGGGTTTCCTCGTCCAGCCATACACTGGCGGCCCTCCTTCTAGCGCCAAAACTGTTGGGGCCTGGAAATTCGCAGGAGACAACAGTAAGGGATTCTCCCTAATCAACGTTCCCAACTAGCCCATTGACTGTTTGGTATAGGGAATCCGTCTGGTTTACAGTCCGGCTACCGTAGGTCAAAGTAACAAAACAAAGGCTTTACCGGTTGCGGCCCGGTCCACCGATTTTTTGTTAATTTTTGACTTAATGTATGATATGCAAGTTCCTAAGTAACAATGCAGGGTGCTAAAGGTGCAAGGAAAAGTCACAATGTGATGCGCAGGTTCTTACCTCTCGTCTTAAGGTTCACAAGCACCCAAAACATGTAAAACACAAAAAATTAAACTAACTAGCTAAACCATCGCTAGGGAGTAGAGTTATAATTCATTGGTGAGTAATACATTTTGTACATGCATTATGAAGAGTTACAGATAGATGATACTTCATTCAAGACACATGAACAATTACAGATATTTAAACAACCAGATAGCCGATTATTTTATGAACAACATTTATTACTCACAGTGGAAGACATCCCAAAAAATACTGAAGAACACTCAACAAGAACATAGGTTCAGGAAGTTAAATATTCTCACAGTAAATGAAACACAACTGAAAATGAAATAGTTCCTCTTCAACATTATTCATTTCGTCGCATTGATACATTCCACATTTTGCTCTCTCCAGTGGCAAAAGTTGCACTTTCTTACTGTAAAACGAAGTAGTTCCTCTTACAAGCCAAAAGAGTTTACAAATTTTTCAGGGAAAAAATCCCTTTCTAATTCCTACTTCCCCATATTTAAACTACCCCCCAACAGACCCCTTGGGCTCTCTCCCAACGTTTCTCCCTTCAGTTTCCCAACGCTTCAGATTCTTTTGCGAACTAGTGAGTAACTGACAGATCTTCTGGTTCCATCTCTTCGTTTCCATTCATGTTGTCTTTTCTTTCGCTTGTCCTTCTAGACTCGGTTTGATCCACGCTGAAATGCTTAGATACACCTTCATGCCTCTGTAGTCCCACCAATCCCTTAGGTCCATCTGTACAAAAAAACATAATGCATCATTCATTGGATTTGTGTTACAAACAAAGCAGCGTATTATACTATTGCAATGACTAAACCATGAAGAGGACTAGGGCATCATTGTTGTCTTACAAATGCTAACCATACGACCTCGCCCTCCCACAGGATTAACAAATATTACCGTTAGCGGGAAACTTACTGGAGGCTCCAACAACACTAACATCGGAAGGATGGACCGCTTATCAGGCAGGAAGGTTATTAATCGGATGTCGGAGAGATGTTACATCGGAGGTTGAACGGCTTTTCCATCCGCAACGGCGGGCGAGACAAGGACTAAAGACACAAGCAAAGCATGAGTGGGATAGGGCTAAGTTAGACGTCGAAATATATTTGAATCGGAAGCTCAATAGCTTTCCTAGCCGCAATGGCAGAAGGGTAAAAGCTACGGGCAAGCGATTTTAAGACCAATACGAATCGGACGTTAGAGCGATTTGGACTTCGGACGCTAAACCGATTTGAGAGCCGCAACAGCGGAGGGAGAAAGAAAAAAAACAACTAATTTAACAAAAAAATTAAGCATTCAAAAGCCTTCAACAACAGTCAATTTCATTTTCAAAACGACGTCCCATCAAAGACAATTTACAAAACTAAACCCAACTATGCGACCCGCTGCAAAAATCGAACACAGACAATTTATGGGGACAGGCTGAAAGTAAATTGTTCGAAACATCCAGAATTAAAGCATAAACGAAGAAACATCAAGGATGAAACAACCCGCAGCGCTATTCAGATATGAGGAGGGGCCCAAAATTTAAGAGATTTGGGGAGAAAAGTTGCAATAGCAACACTAAGGTATCCTTTAGTCTCTTGACATTTAGGGTTCATACCTAGGTAAAATAGAAGGCTATTTCTGGTTCACCTTGGATTGGCTTGGAAGGTAACCCTTGTTGAAAGTGTAGGAGGGCGGTGGGTGATTCCTCCACTTGTGCCTAAGAACCACTTCAAGGATGCCAAGTAATTGTTCTTCAGCTTTCTTCAGGAAAGCACATCTTTCACCCTTGTTGACTGTTTGAGGCTTTAGGAAATTTTGTACTGTTTTCTCTATGGTTTTGTCTGTGTTTAGTTGGCTTTAGAGTGTGATTTGTCAAATTTTCAATCATGGAGGACCAACCTATAAGAAGGTCAAGAAGGTTGCAAAACCTTCCTCCTCTCGTCACATTGGAACCTCCACCTCCACCCCAAAGGAAGAGATTGGACACAGCCGGTTCATTTGAACTGGTAGGAGTAAGTGAAGTTCCAGGTGAATCATTGCTTATAGCTAACCATTTTATTTTGACACAATTGAGATACAAGACTTGTATACTGATGAGTTTGAAAGGAATTTTAACACACCCTTGACTGATTTAAACGATCATGTGATCGTCTAGGTTAGAGATTTTTATTCACCTATTTTAGTTGTCCCTGTGGTTAGGATTATGTCTACTGTGAGAGAAAGTTCTTTTGTTTTCACCTCAATCGTTCCGGTTGAAGGGGTATTGCCTCCCTCGGTAAGTTCCCCTAGATCTAGCATACCTTCTACACCTTTGACTCCAGCGAGCCGTGTGGTCCAATCGTCGGTTCACTCAAACCTAGAAGGTACTTCTGGTGACATGGTTACTGGGATTCCTAGTTTACCTAATGTTCCTTCCTCCTTCACAAACACTACCTAGAGTGGTCCGGTAGGATCCTCAGATTTCGTCCAAGGATTTCCTTGGAATGGGGGGCACATTCCCCCATCCACTCCATACGTAGGCCCATCACCTTCTTATGTAGGAGTGTAGTTTGGAAACAACACCTCTTATGGGAAAAAATTTTAAACTCTAGTCTCAGCCCCGTTTACAAGCTCTCCCTTTTTGTTGTTTAGTGGAGGAATACCTACTCCTATTTTTTAGACCCCAGTTTCGATTGGGATGGCCCAAACTACTTATACTGCACCTCCCACTCACAACCCTGTGGCTTACAGATGGAATCCATTTCAAAGTAATCCATCCACTTCGCAACTGATGGCAAAGGGAAACCCCACCTTTACCTATGGGCATTCGGGAGCAGGTCCCTCTAATCCCCATATTGGCACTTTTAGTGCCCCGGTTCAACCCAAAATTCCGTTCCTGGAAATTTTAAACTTGCTATATTTTTCTAAGTTGATGAACGACCTAGTGAGGCATGACCCCTCGTGGCCACCTATTCCCACCAAATTTCCATCGGACATCCCTAATTTCGAGGGAAAAGTTGGCGAAGATCCTGGGGCTCATGCCACCACATTTCATTTATGGTGTTCTTTGAATTCACTAAATGAAGATTCAGTTAGGTTGATGTTGTTCCAGAGAACCTTAACAAGTACCATGGAAAAATGGTACATTTAGCTACCTTCTACTACTTTCAGTAGTTTCTGGGACTTGGCTAGTGCATTTCTTAGCCACTTTCAGCTTTCGGTCCGATATGATTTCGAAATGGACTTGTTATCTACCTTTAGGTAGAACAAGGCTACCCACATCTTGGATCATATCCAAGAGTGGAGGAGGTGAAAGAACCTTATAAAATCCACCATTCCTCCTGAGTTCTTACTAGAGTGGTTACTTAAATCCCTGTTGCCCTACATATCTAAGGATGTATCCACCTCAGGAGAGACGAATGAATAAGAAGCCATTCTCAAGGCCTAGTAATTGGATTTGATTTATTCACAATCTGGGATCTTATATGAGATTATCCCTGAGGCATCGAGGCCTACCCATGATGTGAAGAAGCCTAAGCCTGGACCCCATGCAGATGGTGTGGTTGGGTCCGTAAACTCTCCCACCATAGAGTCTTTGGCTAAACAACTTCACTAGTTGTCTGTCAAGCAGTATATGGTAGAGGCAGTAAAGGATGCCCCCTTCCCCCAGAGTGCAAATGTTTTTGCACAAACCTCTCAGAAGGGAAATCAGCAGCCCTGTGGGAAGAAAAAGAGAGGAAAGAAAGGAGAGGGAAATAAAAACAAGCAAAAACCTATGAATTATGCTGATGGGGGAAATAAAGAAAAGAAGAAGGTTAAATTCCCGTGTAAGTTGTGCCATGAGGACCACCTTACTCACCTTTGTATACTTATGGAACAAGCCCAAAAGTTGCTCAAATCTCAACAACCGGCTGTCTTGAAGGATCCTTTTCCCCAAGGGCAGAACACTACTTTGGCTTCTAATGTAGCATGGGCCACTCAAAATTCCCCTGACCCAAACTATATCAACATGGTTCGATCTTTGACTTTATTACAGACTAGGAATAAAAACTATGAGAAAGAGACTTCTAAGAAGGGTAAGGCCATAGGTGAAACTTCTAACCCTCTCACGATCGAGAAGCCTATCGAAACTATGCCAAAGATACCAAAAGGTGTCTTCAAGAAGACCTTGCATAACCCTAATTCTAGGGTTGCTTCAAACTACTCCATGGTTTAAGATCTATCCCAAACCCCATGTGCAATGTCAGCTTTAGAGGTGTTACAGAGTTGTCCTGCCCAGCAGGATGCCCTCTTAGCATCTTTAGGTAGCATGGACTCATCGAGTCTCATGGCGAAATTTCTTTTGTTTGATGTTAAAATTCGCCTACCTTACCATGTAGCCTTATCAATAGATGTCATCCATGGTGGAAAGACCATTGGAAGGGTAGTTGTTGATGAGGGTTCTTCTACATGCGTTATGTCCTTGTCCTATTGGAAAGCTCTCGGATCCCCAAAGCTAGTCCCATAAAACACTCTACTTACTGCTTTCAATGGAAGGTCATTCCGTCCACATGGTATCCTACCGGCTTTTGAAATTAAGTTGGCAGGGAAGGCAGTTTCTGTTGAGGTGGAAGTGATTGATGCACCTTTGAACTATAATCTGCTCCTGGGAAGAAGCTGGACTTGTGCCATGTATGCCATTGTGTCGGTCATCTTTCGGGTAGTGGTTTTTCCATAGGAAGGCAAGCTGGTTACTGTTGACCAACTTGATTTAACTCGAAAAGGCCATTTAGAGTCTAATGAGTCTACTGTGCCATTGGTTGATCAGGTCAAACCTACTTCACAGAGCTTGGGGGCTGGAATGTACACATCACTGATGGGCACATTTGATCTTCCAGCCCCGATTAACTATATTGGTTCTACTAGTGTGGGGAATTCCATAGCCACGGTTGTTGATAGGACTGATCCTTGGGTTCTCCCTTCCCCCCATGAACCGAAATTTCCCTTATCGACAATGGAAGTAGCTTACCAAGATATCACTCAAACCACTGTTGATCCCATTCTAGATTCTCTCATAGTCTTGGAGGATCTGGAAGAATTCTATTTTCCCGCATGGGAAGAAAATTCTTTGCACTCTACGAACTGTTTAGATATGGTTTTACGTTCTAATGAATCCATTTTGGAAGCCATGAGTGGATGTGGTAAGATCTGTGAGGATATTCACCATCGCTCCTATTTTCTTCTAGAACTAAGCAGAATAGAAAATCAAGAGTTTCATATGAGACTGTCAAAGGATGTTGATACACCCATCAATCCCTTACCCAGGGAAGGAATGTTTTCCTAGGGGAATATGACAAATATTTCCGCTACTATACCTATGAACATATCTATAAATCCCGATGTCATGGAAAAAATATATATAGGTGCAAGCTGCTCTCCTGAAGAGATTGCTACCTATACTACCTTGTTTAAGGAATTCCACGATGTCTTTGCCTGGTCATATGAGGAGATTCCAGGCATTAAGCCATCGATTGTTGAACATGAGATCCAAACATATCCTGATGCCAAACCTATTCGACAAAAGTTAAGATCTGTTAACCCGCGTAAAGCGGTGGCTGTGAAGGCTGAATTTGAAAAACTATTGAAGGCTAGTTTTATTTATCCCATAGCTTTGACAAAATAGGTATCCAACCCTGTTCCTGTCAATAAGAAGCAAGGGACCATACGCATCTATACTAATTTCATAGATTTGAATAAATCCTGTCCTCAGGACAACTATCCCACACCATTTATAGGCCAGATTATAGATGCTTGTGCAGGAAGTGAATTGTTCTCATTTATGGATGGTTTCTTCGGCTACAATCAAATTCAAATAAAACCGGAAGACCAACATAAAACTGCTTTTATTTGGCCTTGGGGTACCTTCACGTAAAAAAAAATGCCCTTTGGATTGAAAAATGCTGGGGGAACCTTTCAATGGGCTATGAACTTTTCCTTCCATGATATCAAATCCATTGTCTAACCTTACATTGATGATCTTCCTACACATTCTCGTAAGGGGATGCAACATCCAGATCACTTACGTTTGATATTTGAGAGATGCAGATACTATAAGATCCACTTGAATCCCCACACGTGTGTATTCTGTGTCGATTTAGGAAGATTGCTCAGGTTCATTGTCTCTAATAGAGGCATCCAAGTGGATCCATTAAAAGTGGAGGCCATTGTAAATCTACCTCTTCCTCGTTCTATCAGGCAACTTCAAAGCCTGCAAGGGAAGTCTAATTTTCTTCGATGTTTTACCATTAACTATGCCAATATTACCAAGGGTTTCATGCACCTGCTTAAACAAGACACCCCATTTGTATGGGATGAAACTGCACAACTCACTTTCGAGGCATTGAAAAAAGCTTTGTTGTTGGCACCTTTACTGCGTCTGCCAGATTATTCTAGGGATTTTATATTGTATATGTCCACGTCTGAGTCGAACATTGGGTTATTTCTGGTTCAGGAGGATGATAAGTTTTTAGAACATGTCATTTATTATCTTAGCCATGCTTTGGCTGGACCTGAACTTTCGTACTCCCACATTGAGAAATTAGCCTTAGCAATTGTCTATGATGTTTAGAGGTTACATCACTACATTTTACTTAGGACCAAGACAGTAGTGGCGGATGTGAATCCTTTTCAATATGATTTGTCCCGACGGATTGTTGGGGAAAATTCAACAAATGGATAGTCATTCTCCAAGAGTTTGACTTGGATTTTTAGTCTGCTAAGTCTAAAAAGTCCTTAGTTTTTGCTGAGCTTATAGCATAATTTCCCATTGAAGAAGATGTAGTCCTTGAATATGACTCATTCCCAAATGAGCATATCTTCCTAATATCCACCTCTGATCCTTGGTACGGGGATATCCTTATATATCTCTAGAATTTGAAGTATCCTGCAGCTTCCTCACGGGAGGAACGACGTAAATTACACCTTCATGCTAAGAACTACCTCATCGTAGGAGATACTTTGTATCGAAGAGGGGTAGATTCCATTTTGCATCAATGCCTTACCCATGAGGAGGTGGAGATTGTCCTGAATGATTCCCACAGTGGAGCATGTGGGGGTCATTTATCTGGGTTAGCAACGACCCAGAAGATATTACGTGTCGGTTATTTCTGGCCCACAATCTTCAAAGATTGTGTGGAAGCAGTGAAGCACTATCATCCGTGTTAGATTTACACTAGGAAAATGCAGTCACATCCCACTCCATTGTTTCCCATTGTCTCGATAGGCCCCTACATGAAATGGGGGATTGATTACGTGACATGCAACCCAGCCTCAACTAGGGGGCATAAATATATTATTGTCATTGTTGACTATTTTATGAAATGGGCAAAGGCAATGCCTACTTTTAAATCCAACGGGGAAACAACATCTTTCTTCGTATTCAATCATATTATAGCACAGTTTGGTATACCCAAAGTGATTGTCACTGACCATTGTATTAATTCTCAAAATAGCATGATGATGGAACTGACCACTATGCTTGGATTGAGGCAAGAACATTCATCTTCGTACTATCTGCAAGAAAATGGTCAGGTTGAGGCTGTAAATAATACTTTGAAGACCATTCTCAAACATAGAATTGATGCAGCCAATTCTAACTAGCACATCATGCTATACCCTACTCTTTGGGCATACCGAACTAATGTAAAAACTGCTATGGTTTTCTCTCCCTTCCAACTTGTCCATGGAGTGGAAGTAGTTACCCTGATTGAATGTGAAATCCTGTCTTTGGAAATAGCTACTCATGTGTTAACCGATACGACAGAGCTTGAAGAATGTCTGGCACATTTAGAACACCTTGATGAACAACATAGAGATGCACTGACTACTAATCAAGCTCACAAGAATAGGGTCAAAAATCAATATGATAAGTCGGTCAAACCTCGGATTTTCTCTTAGGGGTAACTTGTTTTGCTTTGGGAACAAGACAAAGAACCCCTGGGGATAGGAAAATTCAAGGCCATGTGGTTAGGGCCTTATGTCGTATCAAAAGTCTTAAAGAAGGGCACATATGAGTTAATTGATTTTGATGGGAACAAGCTTCCTGAGCCTAGAAATGGGCTCTACCTGAAAAAGTACTATGCTTAGGCTTAGCTCTTTTTCTTGTATTTTATTGTATGTATTTTTTTGTACATTAGTTTGTCGGTTTTTTTTTTATACCATCTGCTGGTTGTTGCAGATGTCTTCTAAGAGGTATCTAGGTTTCGTTGATGGCACTAGTCGCCAAACTTGTAATCTAGCTTCAGCAGTGTGGTTCATTTACTCTCCCTCAGGACAGCTAGTTGCCGCAGGAGGCGTTTGCTTAGGTCCTGCTTCTAATAATGTTGTTGAATATAGGGCTACAATTGAGCTTCTATGGAATGCTTTGTGACGTGGTATCACGCAGGTCGAAGTCTGTCTGGACTCTTAACTGGTGTTTTCCTAGCTCAATTGAGCATATCAGGTGCGAAACCCTATCCTATTATGTCAGTTCATGCAAATTAGGTTATTGGAAAGAAATTTTGAATTTATTATATTCAATCACATTCCAAGAAATCAGAATTTATTGACTAATGCATATGCTAATTACATTTTAGATTGGAATCTAACACACACTTCATAAAAATATATAGCATGCACATAAAAAACACTTGTAAATAAACCGACAAAAACCATATATATATATATATATATATATATATATATAGAAGTATCTGTCCATAGATAGGTCGAGTCTGATCCTCAGATATAGTCATAAACTATATAATATACAAAAAATATGCAAAATATGGATTGCAGTCCATCAAAATGTCCTAGATCTAAGTAGGACCACCCTGGTCACTTGGACCACCTTGGTCCCCATGGTCCCTCTGTACTCTGGCTTCCTCAGCCTCTTTGGCTTCGAAAACCTCTGTAGCATCTATGTACACAAGAACCGCTCTGGCCACCCGCCTAAAAAGGTGTAACCAGACAGGTGGAACTCCAACCACAAACTCCTACATGACGATCAGGATATGCTCTATTCGCAAAGTGGGAACTCTCTAGGTAAGCCTAGCCATATTCCCCTCAAGAACCCTAATAAGCCCCAGGTCTTCACCTACAACAAGACAAACAAACATACGTGGATGCCCCTTAGGGCGGACCGGTCCAATATCTGCATTTTGACATGTTTATCAGATTAGGACTTTTATACATATGTATATATTTATCATTTTAAAATTTATAAAAAAATTTAAAAAAGCTTTGAAAATTAAAAAATTACCTAGCTCTCCCCATGCTCCTCCTAGAGGGAGGACAAGGTCTGGATCACTTCAAAAATCCATCCCACCATACGAAAATTGCTCTAGTGCGGGTAGCTGTCGCTCCCACTAGAAGTAGAAGTCAACATCATATACACTGTGCACTGAATCTCCTCCTCCTTGACAGAGGAAGATGTCTCCCAATCTGCTCAGCCTAGGCTGATGTGGAGATCGAACTGGTAGGGGTATAGAAGGCAACGAATATGCTAGAATACCCAAAGTTTTTCCTCCTCCCTCTTTTGCAATCCGAGAGTTGTTTTTTCATAATTGGGACAACTCCTAAACACTAATCATACAGGGCACCCTGCATACAATCCACCGCCAACCTCAGCTGGTTCTGTGTAGCTAGATGTAATGAAGAGGATCCTGCAATCCTCGCTATGGTGCTCGTCAGTACCTGTAGTGTAAAATTACAGATATGTGCAGTAGGAATGCAGCTCCCTCTCTTCTGGGTACCAGGTGTGTAGTACACATCTATGTAGTTCTGGACACTTAAAGGATCACCGCCTCTGCCGGTGCCCTCTAAGTTGATAGGTACTCCTCATTGTGATAGATTGGAAATAAAATAAATGTCCTTGGAAGTAATTTCCAAAGTCTCACCTTGTAGGTCAAACATCCCTAAATCATGATCCCAATATTTTATCATGAACTCCAATAAACAGACATTGGCCCACATAGGTGATGTGCAAAATAATTTTAACAACCCACTCGTTCATAAAGCATGTATGGTGGGCGCACTTTGGAGCGCTTCTTGGTCCATATTTTCATTCTCCCATTCCCTCCATTCCAACACCATCTTCACACCTAGCAAAATAACCATTATAAATCATCAATTTCATATTAAATTTCAAATTTTTTTCCTTAAATTAGCTTTTTATCCTTCACGCAGTACACGCAACTGTCTAGTTATACATGTCGCATACTGTACGTGACTGTCTCTAAAGGAAACCCGCGTACAAAATGCATGTACGCGAGTTTCAACACTGCTAACCCGTGTACAAGATGTGACATGCTTTAGGATGCTTAATACAATGAATTTGGGACTCAAATTTGAAAATTGCTAGGATCAAATTGAAGAGCTCAGGGTGTAGGCTTACCTGCAACTTGCGGAATCGGATTTCATCCACTAGATTGTCCACATCGATCGAATGAAGGTAGAGGTAAAAACTTGCTTCTTATGGCCTAAAATCAAAAGGGTGACTTTTGTTTTAATTTTTGAACTATTTATAGAAATGATATTTCTCAAAGTGGGTTTTTTCCTATAGTTCAAAATATATTCAACTAATACCATATCTCAATTTTCCTTGTGACAGGTTTTTCATCATTACAAAGTGTTTTTTTCTCCTATAGGGTGGTTTTTGACATTTCCAATGCATTTTTGCATCTATACTTAATCCACGTTAACCTTAGTAATTAACATTTTTCCACGGACTATGGTATTTTAAACCATTAGTTCCCTGTCTTTACCATTGTTCTTCCATGGATAGGACCTTCTTTTCATGAGTATCCTCCTTTAAAACCTATGTTGTCTTTTGATACTCATGCTGCAGTTGCTTCAGGTATAGGGGTTTCCTCTTAGCTATTTTTCACGCCAAAAAGAGCCTCTTTTGAGCCTATTTTTAAAAGCTATCCCTTTATAGGACTCCCTGCCCTTATGGAGTTTATTTAGGCCCAAGTTTGACTTCTTCAAAACAGACTTGACTACCGAGTTAACTTGTCCATTCAAGCTCGTTAATAATATGTGAATGGGCATCTGCATTGGTGGTACATTATCTCTTTCTCGGACCATGTGGAATAATACGAGAAAGGATCCCTCTCTTTTCTATTTTAATTGAGAAGAGTATTCTCAGGCATAGGTTTATCATTTTTCCAGACCCGAGGGACTAAATTTATGGAAAAGGAACTCCCAGTATGAGCTTAGTTCTCTCTTTTTCATGCTCTGGACCTAAACATGAAAAGGATTCCGAGTGTGCTTTGTGTCTTTGTCATGCTCGTTAAACATTAAAGAACAAAGAAATGAGTTTATTGTTGTAAGACCCATTTCTCATACTCAAATGGATCTTTCTGAGTGATCTTGCTTTCCTTCACACTCGTAAAACTCAAGCTATTCATGTTGTTCTGGAAGGAGTGTTGGGTAGGTGGTAATTTAACCTTTTTCGAACCTCCCTGACTAAGTATGAAAAAGGTTCACCTTTTCTTCTATGGAATTTAAAAGAGTTCTTCTGTGGTGTGTTTTATACTTTTCCGGCCTCAGGAGACTAAATTGGATGAAAAAGGCCCCCCTGGAGTCTTCTTTGGAGTTTTGAGACTCTCTAAATGTGAAAACACCAGCTAAGCATGTACTAGTTCAGCCTCATTAAATCCATGAATCAGTGACACTATCAAGGATTATTTGTTCTTCTCTTCAAGCTTGTTTAAAAATGAAGAGAGATGCGAGTTGACTTTCCTGGACTTGTTAAAATTTAATAGGGAACATAAGGAATAAGTTTTCTCTTGTTTTCAGTAAGTGGCAGTATGTCATCCTTGAACATAGCACTCTCCATTTTCTGAGTGTTCACTTTCAGTTCAGCTATTACTTCAAGTTTATTACTCCTCCTCTTGTCCATTGTACCTAGGGAATCTGATCATGTCTCCTACATGACAGATAAGTCTAGTCATTCTATCTATAAAGTTAAAAGCTTCCTTGGGTCATCTCTGTGTTGTTCTCACTGTTCAAGGACTCAACCCAATGTTTGATCTTTATCCTAATCCCATCATTGTTATATCTGTGACCTCTTATGTCTCCCTTCCCTTTCCCAGTTCCTAGTCACTCTTGTGATCCATTGGAGGATCCATTGCCTTCCTTATCACAGTATGGTTCAGTTTCAACACTTCCTGATGACGAAGACCTAGAGTTTTGATGATAGTACCTCAGGATTCATTTCTATCATTGGTTAATTCCTTTGCTTCAGTTGTCGATTATGACCTATTGATTGACAAACTATTGAATCCTTTCCATGTTCGACTTTAGCCTACATTTCTTCACATGGCTTGGATTGTACTGGTTCTTTTGGATTTCATATGAATACCTTAGTTCCTCATCTATGGACTAAGTTGCACAAGATTATGTTTCATTTATGTACACAGCTTCCAGATCTTTGAAGACTCATCATCATTGTATATTGTGGCTTCGATACACCTATTGTAATATACATGGTCTTGTACCCATAACATATGATGTACTCAAATATTGTAAAGGAGATAGTGTTCAATTATATTGAACATAGCATCCTTAGATACGACTTTGTATATGACATTATTATGTATTTGTTTTAGGTACTACCTCTGCTCCACTGGATTTCTGAGTTCTCCAAAGATAAATATTATAATTTATTTCAGCCATCGCTTCCCTCTGACCTCACACATTAGGGGGCATCTGTTATCAACCCAAATGACACTTCTCCGTCCGAGTACCGATATTTCCTATGTTGGCGCACAAAAGGACATTTATGGATTGAAGGTTGCCTAAAACACTATAGATGGGCATGTTATGAAATACATTCCTTATCCATCCAACATACCATTTTTATCTTTTACTATATCAATTGCTGTATGCAACTTTGCCTATAAGCAACCCATGTAAATATGCGATTTTTCCCTACATCATGTTGCATATTGTACGTGAGTATTTGTCATTGCAACCCGCGTACAGATCTGTACGCAGGTTTCCCTTAGAGAAACTCGCGTGTCATACATGGGTTTTCAGTATCAATACTCGTGTACACCTTCCTTTGACATTAAAAATAATAAATCATGATTATTTGAGATTTGTTAAGCTCTTAACTATAAACATCTCAATTGTCTTAACCTCCTCAACCCTCGAAAATGCCTTATTTCACTAAGTATAAATAAATGCCTTGGGGAGGGTATTAATCAATCATACTTGGAGAGCAAAGTTATGCTGGTGGTATCTATTCAGAAGTCTTTGGAGCAGTAGAACTCAGAATCCTTTGGTTGCAGAGGAGTCCTTGTCTCAGGCGTTGGGTTGTAACCTTAACTCATTCACTATTGTTAATAAAGAGAATCCTTATTCCAAATGTGTTTTGAATGTCTTTCATGTATCATGGTTCGATGAATATTTATTATTAAGCACTCTATATACTGTTTATCTAATCTACCCTATATACATGTATAATCTTGCATTTGGAGGATTTTCTCTTTACAGGTGAAGGAGAAACATACCTGAAAGCTTTGGGGGAGAAGTAGAGTGGAAGAATACAAAGCTTGGATCAACCATCATGAATCGGGTAAGTCTATCCTATCTTCTTGTTTCCTTTCTGCACTTTAAAGTTGATTTCTTGCAAGTTTTAAGAGTATGTTGGTAACCCCAGACCTTTGGTTATAAGGTGTTTATTCCTGAACAACACCAAGGGCTTAAAACCTAAAAACCCCTTGGAAAATCTATAAAAGGAGGGTGGGGGGTCACTCTCAAAACACCTCTCCCTCCCGTGGATGCTTTGAGACCTTTGCCTCTCAAACCACCCACATTCCCTCTCCTCCATATTCATTCCCATTTGAGCCATTGCTCCCCCAACCAAGAGAGAGAGAGGCTTCCAGGAGCTAGGGCATGGTGGCCCATTACCCACTAAGAGAAGGTATATTTGTGTTTTTTTTGTTTACTTCTTAGTTATTTAGATTGCTTTGACTTCTAACCGTTTTTTCTTGTAGGTTTTATTTAACATTGTTTGCAGGTTTCTCCATTGTAGCTTAGTTTTGTTTTGCAGGGTTTAAGGAGGCGAAACCCTGACCCATTTTCTGCAGAGGGGTTCACAAAACTTCCATTTCTTCTTTCTGATCTTGCTTATGATTTAGTTTAGTTCTGGTTTCTATCACTAGATCAGCTTTGTTTAATTTACTCTTCTGTTCACTTGCATTTCCATTTTGTTTTTCCTATTTTCCAATAGTAGGAACCTGCCCTTGTGCCCTATAGGCACAATGGAGTCATTCCTGCTCCTACGGTGAGGAGAAATCCCCACTATAGCTTTGGCGACCATACCAAGTCAATCCCACAGGATCCCTGGTCCAAAATTTTCATTTTTAAGTTTTTAAAACTTTTGCCCTAGTTTTTCAGAAATCTTATGTTAAATCTGTCTTAAATCTTGTTGATTTTCTATTTTAACCACTGCTAAAACCTCTACTAGGCCAAACTGAGTCAAACTGACCCCAGTACCAGTTACTCTCGGCCAAATCTGACTCCGGCTCACCAACAAACCCCATTCCAGAGTAGGGTGCTCTTATCAAGGAAAAAGGTGAGATTGGGGCGCTCTAATGAGAAAACAAGTGTGCCCAGGGTGCACTTAATCCCCCGATAAGCATGAATTTAGCCCAGAAACTCAAGTTGTGGCTATTTTTGCATTCTGTGGGACCCCCTCACTCATTTCTGAAAAAATATCGTGGCCCCTCTCTAGATTTGGTCAGAAATGTGTGGCCTGTCACATAGAAGTTGAATTTAATATTAATAGATAGTAATTTTCAGTTTCAGAGGACTATTAGTGTATCCCAGCCACCTCTGTCCACCATTGCAGGTCATTTTCAGTTTCAGTTTGTATTTTCTACAAATAATTTCATTAACAATGTGTAAATGTTAAATGAACCATCAAGGCTTAATAAAATGAACTAGTCTAACAAAAAATAACTTAAAAATAACCATCTTGCTTCTTCCTTCCTCCTCTACCCAGTCATCACCCTCCGGGGTATTCTGGGATACGACGAAGGGCAAGCTCATATAGATCTAGGCACTCCATGACATTTTTCCCAAACCACTAAAATCGGGTGACCTAGAAGGTAGAGGGGGTAGAGAAGGAGGGCTTCTCACGGCACTAAGCTTCCTCCATGTTGACCAACCTAGAATCCAGGAGGTTACCTGAGGATCTATGGATGGGCTTAGTCCCATTATGTTGACATGCCAGCACCTTCTCTTGGTTGAAGAAGAATATTACTATGAGGTAGACATCTAGTTAGGCCAGCAAACATTTAGGGTTAATCATTGTACTTGCTTACAATTTTTTGTTTATGCTTTCATACAAAACCATGACATGAAATCTACCATGATGAATTCATAAACCATATTGCACCAACCAAATACTAGAAAAAACAAGAAAACAAACACACCATACCGAATAATTAACCCAACTCAGTTCATGACGCTGAGTAAGACTTAAAATTTACCAAATTTACACGAAGTTCAATCAATTCTGCAGTCTTTGAGGACATAAGTCCCTGACTACTTCAACTATGGGAAGTACTTGGGCTTTGCCTAGAAACTCATTGTGAGGAGTACCACAGGAACCCCAAAGTAGTTGGCCGCTGAGAGGAATTTCCAAGCGAAATGGTTAGCGACCCCTTCCAATTAAGTAGAAGCACCTGTGAGGAACAAGCCAAGTGTTGTCTTCTGGCAGTCTTGGTGGCCAAGAGACCACCTTCATCCAATAGGAATCTATTGAAACCGGGGTCCAAATATCATACCCACCAATTTCATACACAAAAGCAAACACAATTGATCCTCCACGATCTTCCTCACGCCTGAGAGGCGAACCACCACCATTTGGAACACTTGATTGGCACCATTGAAGCCATTCTCAGCGATCTCCCACACCATCAGAGGGCCACACCACCTATGATTCTAATTCAGACCCATATTAGTCTTAACCAGACCTCCACACCACACCATCAAGCCCCATGGCTAGTGCAAACCCAGATCCATTTTTCGGCCTAACCTTAGCAAGTGGACCCATGTCCACATCACAACCTGTCAGCCAAAACTTGGCAAGTGGCCCAAGAACAGTCATACAGACTGTCATTAGCCAACTTCCACCACCCATAGTGACCATCCAAGCTGGCCCAGTGGTAACACACGAGGGTAGTGGCCCCTCCACACACACTACTCCTCCTACCACACATGGGGGGAAATACATCGGCCACCTACATTTCCCCTACTATAATACATGGGGGGAATTCCCTCGCCACCCATACCACCCCCCACACAACACTTAGGGGCATTGGCCCATCCACAATGGTGCCACCACAAGCCCCCTAGCTATTCAGATGCACTATGCACCTGCGAACCCCACCCCCATTGCGGCCCCATCCCACATTAACTTGGGATCAAATCTGCCCTTCATGGATCGTCTGAGCTTGCCTGATTTGTATATATTAACAAATGACCCCATCTTCCACCAAGCTTTTTGGCCATTTATGCCAACTAAGCTACCATCAGACATGCCCAAGTTTGAAGGCAAAGCCAAGGAATGTCCCCAAAACCACATAGTGACATTCCATCTATGGTGCTCATCCAACAGCATTGTAGATGATTCCATCAGGCTGAGGCTATTCCAATGAACCCTTATAGGTGTTGCAGCCAAATGGTACAATGAGTTGCCGCAAGCCAAGTATCTGGAATTCAACTCCCTAGCCTTCCTATTCCTACAGTATTTCCAACTCCCTGTCAGATATGATGAGGGGGTGTAGATCATGTTATCCTGTCACCAAAGCACCACCACTGACATAACTAACCATATCCATGAGTGGCGGCAACGTCGTAGCTTATGAAAAATCCAACTAAACGACAGGATCTTCTTGGATTGGTTCCTTAAGACTTTGCTCCCACCCATCACAAAGGACATTGCATCTGAACGTCCCCAATCTGAAGAAGAGGCCATACTAAAGGCCCAACAATTTGATCTCATTTATGCCCACTTTGGATATTTGTACACCGTCATTCCAGATGCTCCCCATCCAAGTAACTCCTATCGCAACGCACCGGGGGCATCCCGCGCTGCAGACGGCATCATAGGGTCAGTCTCCCAACAACCACAACGTCGACCAACACTACCTGCCATTACACTGCAACCAAGCAACAATGCTAATGTTTCTTACCAAAACCAAGCTCCAGACTATTCTAGAATGATGTCTCAGTCCGGAGAGACAAATTCCTATGCACAACCTGTACCACCGCAGCAAGCCCAGGCCATGGCTTGGCCAACACAGCAGTATGTGGGGAAAATTACCACATTCATGACACCACCACTTCCACAAATCTACTATGCACTGCCATTGCAACCAGTTCAAGCCCTTGCCCCAACTCCTCCCGCTCCGTTGGGACAGGTGTTTGCACAACAAAACCGCCCCAACTAGCCTACCCCCAAGAATCAACAAGGGAAAGCTAGGAATAACCGGCCCTACAACCAAGGCAATAACCAACCACAGGGAGGTGGTTAACAACCGAATCCTCCCAACAATGCCATGGCAAACTGGCCGGCCCAGAACCCCCCACGACCAAATGAACCAAGACGCAACACACCGTTGTGCACAAACCAACCATGCACACTCTGTGAGGTCTATGGGCACTACACATTCAAGTGTCCCTTCATGGTTCATGTGAACCAATCCATTCGAAACAAGGCCCAACAGGCCGCCAACACTGCAAACCAAGCACCACCCAACCTGGCACCTCAAGGGCCTCCTCCTATGGTGCTTCAAAACCCACTGCTAGTCTAAGGACTGGTGGCAACTACACCCCTTCCCCAAGCCAATCCCAATGCTTCAGGGGCACCACCCATGATCGAAACAGGTGTTCACCACCTACTAGCCATGTCCATTGAAGAGTTCAACTTGCAAACTCGACGGAATTAGTACGGTACCACCACCGAACCTGCTAACTCATTAGCAACATCCACATCTAAGATAGTCAACCTACCTCTTCAATTACCCCCATTCCTGTGCCCCCCCATACGCAAAATCACCAATAATGCCACAGCTAGAGCTACAGTCAGCTATAGCATTGTGGATGATTTTTCCCAAACGCCAACCGCCATGTCCACTCTTGAGGTACTTAAAACATGCCCAATGCAGTAGAAAGCCTTACTAGCCACTCTAGGGGTAGTAGACCCCTCCAACTCCAAGCTGATCACCTTTGACATGGAGAACGGGGAACCACGCATGCCCTCCACTATCACCTTCCAAATCCCAGATTCCATCCAGAATTTCATTGTGCACCGATGCATAGTGGATGAGGGGGCATCCACATGCATCATGTCTACCTTGGTTTGGCAGAAGCTTGGATCACCAATTCTACAATTGTCCTCCATGACTCTGTGGGATTATGATGGACATCCCACTAAAGCCCAAGGAATCCTCCCCCATGTCCCCATCACGTTAGCTAGGAAGATAGTCCTGATTGACATCGAAGTCATCAACAATCAAATGGACTACAACCTCCTCCTTATAAGGAGTTACATGTACACCATGTGAACCGTTGCGTCAATTGTCTTCCACCTCATGATGTTCCCCCACGAAGGGAAGATTATGAAAATTAACGAGCTCACCTACCATGATCTGCAAGGGTTAATAGCACCTACCAACGTTATCCCTACCATCACCAGCATTGACCCACAAGTGGTGACCACACACACTAATGTCATCCCTACAACCAACACTATGGTTGAAAACAAACTAGCCTCCCCATCGTTGAATGTGGTCCCTGGGTTGTTTACCGATCCCACCATGATGGCTCCTTTCCTATTGGTATCACCACCACTGACACAAAAGCAAACTATGGACTTGTGCATGGTCTCATCTAGCACTGCTACACCCAAATAGCAACCGTAGCCGCAGCCCCAACCACAACCACAACATCGTCTGCAGCCATAACACCAACAACAATCGCAATGTCACCCACAACAACAGCATTACACATAGCCGCAACCACAACCTCACCCCCACATGCAACCAACAGGAAGTTATCTGGGCTCATCTCCAGTCCATATGATTCCCTTCCTCTTCCCCCAACTGGTGTCATGAGAAAGCCGGTCATGGGCACCTTAAGCCTACCCAACTTTACATTGGGAATCCCAGTGTGGTATCTTGATCCACCAGCTCAACCAGCAATTCCCCAGGTTGTTTCAACCCCAGTGCAACCTATCACGGTTGAGTCTCACCCTCTACCCATTCCGCACAAGCCAACCATTGTGCCTGCCCCTGCACCACCCCAACCCAAAAGGGCCAGGGGAAAGAATACTAAAGCCATTGTAGAACCACAACAAGTCCCACCTTGTGCCATCTGTGAAAAACAGGGCCATCCAACTCAGAATTTCCATGAAATTCCAGTGATCCATGCGCATCTAGATGCCATGGATACGAAAGAAAAAATCCCATGGTTGAACTCCCAACCGTGCCAGTAGTCAAGAAAAAGGCATTGAGAACAAACCATGCTTGCACCCTCTGCGTTTTGTATGGACATTACTCTCACCATTGCCAAGACCTACCCAAATTTCGAATGGCTCTAGCTGACCTCCGTCAACATTCCCTTGAGTCTAAAATAACCTCAATCAAAGAAGTGTACCCACCACCTCCTTCCTCAGACACCATGTCCATTTACATGATGTCTAGTTCTATAGACCCTCTTGTCTTCACCATCACCAATGGTCCATCAGACCTGTCTCTTCCATTATTTTAGCAACCACAACCGCAACCTCAGTTGCAACCTCAACCTCAGTGTTGTAAAGGAAAGTTTCCTATGGCTAGGGTTTAAGAGGCCATCAACGTACTGGGGTTGAAAGAGAGATGCACAATGTTCAGCAAGTATATAACAGCAAGTTTCAG
>LPNX010288660.1:0-37036 GCA_001517045.1 Pseudotsuga menziesii
ATGTCTCACTCTCCAAGCTTGATGAAAAAAATAAAATCACCTTGGTGACTTAGGGTTTGAAGAGATTTGTCCAAGTGTCAATAAGCGGTTTGGAAGACCACTTTCAAATGCTTGCTAGATGTTGGGTGTATGTCAATAGGTTCATCAATTGGAATGGATTTGTTCTTTGTTGAAATGGATATCCATCCATACTTTCAGGTTGACTTACAATGGTCACATATGAAAAATATCAATCTGCCAAAAGTAGGAAAAAAACTATTTTGCATATTTAGAAACACACGAAAATTGCCTAAGTGTTGAGAACATGATTTTGAGAGGTCGTTTGGAAATTCCCACCAAGGGCTGTCCTTGTGAAAATAAATTTATCAAATTTCATTTGATCAAAGGCCACATAGACCAGTTTTCCAACACTTAGCCATGTCCAAGAATTTCTCCAAGGTTTATCCTAAAACCCTATTCTGGCAGACTTATAACTTTCTCCTTAGAAAGGATTAAGGAAAAATGAGACCATGGCTAGATATCCAGTTCAACAAGATATATCATGATATGTTGGTGAAAGCATTCTATTCAAACTATGAATTATGGCCAACATTCTCTTAGAGTAGTTTTGACTACTTTTTCATATGTAGTCAATTTCCAAAGTTTCACAAAGTTGCCATATTTTTCCAGAATGATGTCTAATTATAACACTGAATTCATGATACCACCAGAAAACCATTATGTGTCTTTCTAGCCTCACCATACATGCCACATCATCATACTTTCACTGTCATTACTTCCTTTGTCATTCCTTTGTCTTTCACTGAGTTTACCCTGCCATCATGTCTTTGGTTATCCTTTTGTCATTCACTGAACTCCTTTGACATCAATGACAATCACATTCAGCTTGTATCATATATTATATAAATCTTCATTTTTTTAGGGAATTATGTTCAGCCAGTATGTACCTATATTGATTAATTAGTGTTAATTTGATTTTGTTGATGTTTCATGAATGTCATTAAGGCATGAATGGGATTCCACGAGGAATAAAAATTTACCTGATGCAATTCAGTAGGTTGCCATACTATGACCACCTACAAATAGTTCATTTGTTTTATACAATGCATATAGGGAAGACCATAACAGAATTGTTATGGTGAATATTAGATGGAAGGACTGACAAATAAAGAATTGGAAAGATTTGTAGTGACATCCGAGAAGCTAATCACGAATTGCAAAGTGTGATCATTAATTCTAATGGTGATGGCCGTCAATAGAATATTAGTCTTCCTTGGTGCTTGATGGAGAAAAAAAGCAATATTGTGAAAGAGGTCATCAGAAAAATCAGGTTTCCATGGGGTTTTCATCTAACATAAAGAATATCTTAATGAAAAAGGTGATTTTGGTGGAGTTAAAACACATGACTGGCATACACTCATTAAGGTAATTGTGAGATTTTAATATATTTCCTTATCGGTATGCACTATTTTATTAATTTTATTCCCTTATTTGGAAATAAATAATAATTATGTGTTTTTCGATAGAGTATGTTCTACCTTTATCTCTCCTAGACAAATTTGACAACAACATAAAAAAAATTATTTATGTTCTTGGAAAATACATGAGGTAAGTAATTAATATTTTATATGGAAAATGTACTTGGTCCATGATTTGTAGCGGAACTGATTGACATATTATGTTTTTCCCGCAAATTTTATATATGGCTTGATATTATTTTTTTCCATCATTTGTAGGTGGCTTTCCTCAAAAGAAATACATAAATAAGATATAAGGTATTGGAAGAGAGAAATTCCCTGACTAATGGGTGAAATGCAACAATATCTACCTCCAACATTTTTCAATGCATAAGAACACTACCTTATATACCAAGTTGAGGAGATTGAATTATGTGGACCGGTACACACAAGGTCAGTGTGGATGGTGGAGAGGTAGTTGAAGTCGTTGAAGGATCTTGTTAGACAAAGAGCATGTCCTGAGGGTTCTATGGTTGAGGGATATATGGTATATCAATGCATGGTGTATACTAGTGAATATCTACCTAAATTAGCAGAAAATATGAATGTGCCTCGCGTTTGGCATCTCAACTCCATCAACAAATTTGAAGGGGAGGTCCTATTGGGGAAAGGTACAATGAGGACCGTGAAAGGTAATTATTAGATTTGGTGGAGTTAATATATCATGTATTTTTCCAATTTTATTTTATCATACTTATTTGTTATTTTTTTATTAATCCGACATATTCAACTGTATTAAACTATGCATGTAATGATATCTAATTAATGATAGTGAATTGTTTTTTTTTCATATAGTTGCTCGAGTGTGGGATGCTTTAAATTTATACATTTCAAACAACCTTGATTGGATGGAGCATTGGATAGAAGATTGCGAAGAATGATTCTGTAGGTTATCATGGGAAGGGGTCAGTGAGATGATTAAAACAGCTCATTGTCATCGACATCAATTTCTTGATCTTACGTCGCAAAGGGAAGTTGATTTAGCCTATGGTTTAAAAGATAAAAAGGCAAGTAAATTATTTACCAGCATTTTTCTATTTACTTCCCATTTTTTCAATGTATTTGGTTTGTTTAAGTTTTCAAATATATTTTCTAATTCCTATATGACGTTTATTAATTCACAATGTATTTTTTTACTTGTTGTCTATGTTGCAGTTGAAACATCACAAGGCTATGTGGTGTAATGGTCGTAAATTTCATATCCAAATGTTCGATGATAAGATGAAAACCTCAGATTGTGGGATAACTGCAATGTTTAAGGTCACCAATGTTTCCTCTAGAGGTGACATACATCCAGAAGAAACTGAGAATAGGTACTATGGGAATTTGGAGGACATAATTGAGTGTGATTTTAATTCCTTTAAAATATTTTTGTTTGAGTTGAAGTGGTACAGGCTATGGATGCATGAACGTGATCCTGAAAGAACTGTTATTGAGTATGATAATGTATTTACCATGGTTAATACAATGACATTTGAACTGGGTACAAAGCCTTATGTTCTTCCAAGTCAATGTGAGCAAGTCTTTTACTCATAGGTACCAGGTAAAGCAAGTTGGTCATACATTGCTAGATACAATCCAAGAGGAAGACTAGTAAAGTATAATCATGTAGATGATGAAGATAATCATGAAGAAGAAGAAGAAGATGATGATTCAGATATGGAGTAGGTGGCTGTAGTCGATGTGTTCGATGAATAAGTTGAAGAGGTTGATCATCCAAATGTAGTAGACTATGATCTCATTGATGATGTAGATGACTATATTAGCGAAGATGCCACTGATGGTGATGTTGATGTTAATGAGCCTTTCATGAATATGTATTCTGAACCAGATCCTGATACAGATGTTGAGTTGGATGAAGAAGAAGATGATGAATGATATTTAATTGTTGAAGAGTAGAGGCACGTGTTTATATCTTTTATGTCAAGATTATCTTTATATGTTTTTATTTCCAAATTGCATACCCAAGAAAAGTGTTGATTTGTTGTTGAAAAATTCTTTGCGGGCTGAATTTGTGAGTCTAAAAATCATTCTATAGGGAGAATTTTTGAGCCTGAAATACAATACGCGTGCATCACCTCACCTCTGCTTCGAACTTGGATAACCATGGATGAACTTCAAACAGGGGCGTCCAACATGACAAGTGCATCTAAAATGTGGGAATCCTCCTCTACAACCCCATTTGAAACACACTCGTCCACAGATGATAGGGTAACAGTAAAAAAATTCTAGGAGAAATATGATGCATGGAGAGATGCAAAGATGTGGCCACCAGGTATACTAAGGAAAGAAGAAGTTTTTGACTTTTTGTGGGGAATGTTTAGTTATGTTGATGAGGAGATAGATGAGGCAATTTAGAAATATGATGCTGGGAATATGGAACTCATAATTTTTGGGAAGTGGGTATTCCTCAACACTGATTTGGTTTCCCGAGCTACAAATATTCCATGTAGATGGGGAGCAATTTTAAGCTCAAGGAAAACCCCCAGACAGGAGAAGAACCAGATGGCCAGTAAAATTTGTGGGTGAGAATGAAATGTTCCGAGGAATGGTTTAAAAATGCAAGATGTCCCTCCCGGAATATACAAAACTTTGATTCAGATTGTCCTTAGGAAAATTCTGAATCATGACAGGGTTGAAATTTCGGGTGAATGTATGCGGGTAGTGATACATTGGGTGGAAGATATACCTATAGATATTCCTTATCTATTGGCTAAGAAACTACACTATGCCCTGCAAGAGAGCCAATTAAGGAAGGTTAAATTTAGTTTCCCAGGCACACTTCAAAAAATTAATGATTTATGTTGACCCCATGCTACTGAAACGGAGATTGGTGATATCAACCAGCATGGAAAAATATCTTTGCCAAAACCACCTTTTCATAAAACACATGTTAGGAAATGTAAAAGAAGGGAACATAATGAGGAATTTCTAGTATAGTATCCTTAGCAAAACAAGGAGTTAGTAAAATATCCTGAGCACCATGGGGAATCACCATTACACCATGCTGAACAGAACGAGGAATCACCAGTACAAAGTCCTGAGAACCATGGTGAATTAAGAGTACAATATCTCGATTTGGTCATAAATGATGAAATTCGTGCTTCCATAACTTTGAAAGAGTTTAAGGGGCATGTAGATAGAGGTCATTGGGAGGAGGTGACATGCAACGAAATGGAACAAAATACTGCTCACTTTTCCATTCCTCAAGACATTCTTGATAGAATTCCTCCTAAACAGTTGGCAATTGAGTATGATTGTTCTTCCAAATCATAATTAGGGGCTTCCGCTATGCATTTAGACATTGCATCATATAAGTTTGATATTAGGTATGAGTTCATCCTATATGATAAAATGAAGAATTTCAAGGAAAAAACTTCCTATATATGCAATTAGGCAGAAGAGTGCTTGATAAAAGATGATAATATTTTACAATGCCTAAAACATATAGCAGCGTTGCAGAAGACAGTTGTGGATAATCATTTTAGAGAAGACATAATTATAAAAGGGAAAGAAGAAATGGTTAAATTATTGTCCAAAGAAGTAGATAAACACATTGATGTTGCTGAAAAATCAATTCAGTCCGTGAGGGTTGCATTTGAAGAGGCTTTGGAAAAAGCTAATGCTGAAGCGAGTGAACTCAAAGAAGAGTTGAAAAAAAGACCACTTGTTCTCAATGTACCACCAACGAGGATAGAAATGGGTCCATTAAAGGTAACAGAGAAGAAAATTAAAGAATATGAACATGTAGTACAAGAATATCAGTTGCAGTTGAAAGAGTGGGAGGGAAGCCATGGAAAAAGAGTTGGAGAATTAGAATCAATAATTTTCAATTCAAGAAAAACCATTTCTAGGAAAGCTGATAAGTTGGAAGGAAAAGGGTTAGCAAGGATATCTGAAAATTTAACACTTAAAAAACAAAGTAGAGGAAAAAAAATTTCCACTGAAGAAGGTGGTGAGGGTGAAGGTAAGGGTGCCGAAGGAGACGATGGTAAGGGTAAGGGTAAGGGAAGAAGGAAAAATACATGTATACGTACAATGTCCTTATAAGAGTGAGAGAAGTCCTTAGCACATCGAGAGAATATGCTACAAGAAAGCTTCTTAGTGAGCCTTGCACTAGGTGATTTGTATGGCTCATCACTGTTACATAAAGAAATGAAAGAGAAAATGGGCAGGAAAAATGAAAAAATAAGGGAGCTGGAATCAAAACTTTTAGAAGGTAGAAAATTCAGCATTTGGGATGTGATATGGAAATTCATACACTTAAATCCACAATTGTTGTTTTGGAGAAGGAATTAAAAGGTTCAACTGTTGCGATGAGTGCAATTCCTATCCTTCCCAATGAGACAAAGTTGAGGGCAAAAGAGTAGGAGAAAGAAACACATAATCCGAAACGTGAATTGAATGAAGTTAAAAATTAGTTGAAACATACCAAAGACAAATTGGAGGTCAAGGAAGAGAAAGAATCAACAAAGTATAAGAAAAATGTGGAAATGTTGAACAAATTGATGGCAGAAAAGAAAATTTTTCTTGAAAATTAAAAAAAAAATTCACAGAGAGTTAAAGAGATTGAAAATAAATCGCAATAAGTGCCTTGTTGAACTCCAGTACAATTACAGTCTTCTACGAAAGGCAAGAGAGACAATTTAGATTTGTCTTCTGCTTAAGAGGATGGATTGCAACCATCTTTGAAACATGCTAGACATGTATAAATCAATGTATATATGTATTTATCGATAGTTAATGAAAAACAAATATTTGTATGATGGAGTTTTGTATTTATTGGCATATAATGAAAAATGCTTTTTAGTTGGCATATCAATGTATATATGTATTTATTGAAAGTTAATGGAAGGTTAATTTTTCACTGATGTGATCTACATAGGGAAAAGTGAAATGATGAATGGATAAACACTTCAACAATGAACAAATACATGTCATTTGATGAATTAATTGACACACACACGTCATCTGGTGGGAATTTAAAAATAGCATTTTAAACTACAGATTTACCACTTGGACAAAATTATAAAACCCTAAGTCAACATGAGGGATTTTTATTTTCACCAAATCTTGAACCAATGATACCAGATGATGTAGTACATCCTATTCAGCACAACCAAACTGATTTCACCTTCAGAATCATCTTCTTCTGAGTCGGGCAGGCATTTTACTAGACTAGAGCAAAACAAGCCAGAGGGAACTTTTGGCATACTAGTAACTTCATCTTTAGAGAGATTTTGGACAAAATAATGATTTGGTTAGATGCACCAATCAACACTCTAAAGACCCATACCCTCAGAACAATTTAATCCACCAACTACTAGAAATGGAGGGCATTTTACTAAGGTCACTTACACATTTTTACTAGAATTTTCATAATTTTGAATATGCAAATATTTTTTTCTTCTGTTTTGGCAGATTGCTATTTTCCTCATGTGGTCACCATAAGAAAAACTAAGAACATGGAAATATATATATCTCATCAAAGAACAACACCATACCCTCAGATAAATTTATCATCATCGGGACAATCTCTAGCGGGAATTTCCGTGAAGCCACTTAGGCAGTTTTGCTAGTACTGGAATAGTGCAAATATGGCTGGGAGGCACTTTTGGCAGGTTGACATCTTCCTCCTTAGAGACTCTCTCGTGAGGAAAGTGACATGGTTGTATGCTCCATACAAAATTATAGAGACTCACATTCTCAATACATTTTTCACATCATCCTATGAGACAGGGAGAGCATTTCCTTAAGGCCACTTCGACAAATTTAATACCAATTCCATACTTAGACAAATATCTCAATTTGGACTAATATTCCTAAAACACCCTTTTGGTAGGTCCATAACTTTTTCTTCATCCACTTCCAAGACAATCTGAAGACATGGTCAGGTAGGCCGAAGACCAATATACAAGACCGCCATGTGATGCGGGCATTTAATCTAACCCATAATTTAGGGTGGGCATCTTTCTGAGGCTACTTAGCAAGTTTTGCATCCACCGGTGAAACACCCTATTTTGGCAGGCCTATATCTTTCTCCTCAATAAATATTAAAGAAAACTCAAATAATGAATAGGTATCCAAACCAACCAAACATAGGACGATACCATGGTGCGGGCATTCTTCTCAAATGATGAATTATGGTGGGAATTCTCTTAAGGCTGCTGGGACCAATTTTGACTAAGGATGTTGGGACCAATTCTTCCTTAAATATATGTTGTAGTTTGGTGAGGAAAGTGACATGGTTGTATGCTCCATACAACACTTTAGAGACTCACATTCTCAATACATTTTTCACATCATCCTATGATGCATAGAGGGCATTTCCTTAAGGCCACTTGGGCAGATTTAACACCAATTCCATACTTAGACAAATTTCTCAATTTGGTCTAATCTTCCTAAAACACCCTTTTGGCAGGTCCATAAATTTTTCTTCATCCACTTCCAAGACAATATGAAGACATGGTCAGGTAGGACTAAGACCAATCTACAAGACCCCCATGTGCTGCGGGCATTTAATCTAACCCATAATTTAGGGAGGGAATCTTTCTGAGGCTACTTAGCCATATTTGCATCCACCGATGAAACACCCTGTTTTGGCAAGCCTGTATCTTTCTCCTCAAGAAAGATTAAAGAAGACTCAAATCATGAATATGTATCCAAACCAAACAGCAATAGGACGGTACCATGCAAGCATTCTTCTCAAACCATGAATTGTGGTGGGCATTCTCTTAAGGCTGTTGGGACCAATTTTGACTAAGGCTGCTAGGACCAATTCTTCCTTAAATACATGTTGTAGTTTGGTGAGGCAAGTGACATGGTTGTATGCTCCATACAAAACTCTATAGACTCACATTATCAATACATTTTTCACATCATCCTATGAGGCATGGTGGGCATTTCCTTAAGGCCACCTGGGCAGATTTAACACCAATTCCATACTTAGACACATTTCTCAATTTGGTCTAATCTGCCTAAAACACCCTTTTGGCAGGGCCATAACTTTTTCTTCATCCACTTCCAAGAAAATATGAAGACATGTTCAGGTAGGCTGAATACCGATCTACAAGACCCCCATGTCCTCCAGGCATTTACTCTAATCCATAATTTAGGGCATGCATCTTTCAAAGGCTACTTAGCCATTTTTGCATCCATCGGTAAAACACCCTGTTTTGGCAGGTCTGTATCTTTCTCCTCAAGAAATATGAAACCAAAATCAAATCATGAATATGTATCCAAACCAACCAGCCATAGGACGGTACCATGGTGCAGGCATTTTTCTCAAACCGTGAATTATGGCGGGCATTCTCTTAAGGCTGTTGGGACCAATTTTGACTAAGGTTGTTGGGACCAATTCTTCCATAAATATATGTTGTAGTTTGGTGAGGCAAGTGACATGGTTGTATGCTCCATACAACACTCTAGAGACTCACATTCTCAATACATTTTTCACATCATCCTATGAAGCATGGTGGGCTTTTCCTTAAGGCCACTTGGGCAAATTTAACGTGAATTCCATAGACAAATTTCTCAAATTGGTCTAAGTTGCCTAAAACACCCTTTTGGCAGGTCCATAAATTTTTCTTCATCCACTTTCAAGACAATTGGAAGACATGGTAAGGTATTCTGGTTACCAATCTACAAGACCCCCATGTGATGCCGGCATTTACTCTAACCCATAATTTAGGGCGGGCATATTTCTGAGGCTACTTAGCCATTTTTGCATACACCGGTGAAACAACCTATTTTGGCAGGCCTGTATCTCTGTACTCAAGAAATATTAAAGAAACCTCAAATCATGAATAGGTATCCAAACCAACCAGCCATACGACGGTACCATAGTGCAATCATTCTTCTCAAACCATGAATTGTGGTGGGCATTCTCTACAGGCTACTGGGACCAATTTTAACTAAGGCTGTTGGGACCAATTCTTCCTTAAATATATGTTGTATTTTGGTGATGCAAGTGACATGGTTGTATGCTCCATAGAACAATATAGAGACTCACATTCTCAATACATTTTTCACATCATCCTATGAGGCATGGCAGACATTTCCTTAAGGCCACTTGGGCAGATTTAACACCAATTCCATACTTAGACAAATTTCTCAATTTGGTCTAATCTGCCTAAAAAACCCTTTTGGAAGATCCATAACATTTTCTTCATCCACTTCCAAGATAATCTAAAGACATGGTCAGGTAGGCCAAAGACCAATCTACAAGACCCCCATGTGTTGCGAGAATTTACTCTAACCCATAATTTAGGGCGGGCATCGTTCTAAGGCTACTTAGCCATTTTTGCATCCACCAGTGAAACACCCTATTTTGGAAGGCCTATATATATCTACTCAAGAAATATTAAAGCAAACTCAAATCATGAATAGGTATCCAAACCAACCATCCATAGGAGGTACCATGGTGCTATCATTCTTCTCAAACCATGAATCACAATTTTGACTAAGGCTGTTGGGACCAATTCTTCCTTAAATATATGTTGTAGTTTGGTGAGGCAAGTGACATGGTTTTATGCTCCATACAAAAATATAGAGACTCACATTATCAATACAATTTTCACATCATCCTATGAGGCATGGAGAGAATTTCCTTAAGTCCACTTGGGTAGATTTAACACCGATTCCATACTTAGACAAATTTCTCAATTTGGTCTAATCTGCCTAAAACACCCTTTTGGCAGGTCCATATATTTTTCTTCATCCACTTCCAAGACAATATAAAGACATGGTCAAGTAGTACGAAGACCAATATACAAGACCCCCATGTGTTGCTGGAATTTACTCTAACCCATAATTTAGGGTGGGCATCTTTCTGTGGCTACTTAGACATTTTTGCATCCACTAGCGAAAAACCCTATTTTGGAAGGCTTGTATCTTTCTCCTCAAGAAAGATTAAAGAAAAATCAAATCATGAATCTGTATCCAAACCAACTAGCTATAGGATGGTACCATGGTACAGGAATTCTTCTCAAAACATCAATTGTGGCGGGCATTCTCTTAAGGCTGCTAGGACCATTTTTGACTAAGGTTTTCGTGGACCAATTCTCTTAAGGTTGATGGGATGTCCAATTTTGACCACTTTTCTGAAAATTTTCCTCATGAAAGGGTGGATTTTGTATATTTGGGTGGTCTCATTATTTTTTGCATGGCAACCTTGGTAATTTCAGCATGCCAACTCGAGGTAAACTCTATTGTTGTATTTTTTCTTCAAGAGTTTTTTTACCTTGGATATTTTAGGGTTTGGTCTAACTTGGGAATTTGTAGGTATGGTTGCTGCTGGAGTGACAGTTCATTCTTTTTCAAGGGGTGGTGTCTTAGCTATATTGCTTCCACAACTACAATTGGCTCAAGTAAGTGATTTTCTTTTCCTTATGAGAATTGTAAATTGTAATGTGTAACCTTGAAATATTTTCTTTGGCTTTTGGCTTTTATGAATTTATCTATGAAAATGAGGGTTGTTTTTATGCATCCCCAAGTTCTATTTTTCATCCTTGCATCCATGTGATATACAATGAGTAATTCTAAGTGAATATATACATATCAACAACAACCACAAGCCCCATTATCATGATAAAGACGAGGGAAACTCAATGTATGAAAATGGAAACCACTTGTAACTCAATAGAAAGTAAGCTAATTGGTGGCTAATTTAGAGAGGGATCTCTCACTATTTATAGAGTTTTCATATGCAAGATATTCAATCGATCAAATAAAAGCTTGAAGGTCAAATTTATGAATAGAACTAGTTTGTTTTTACAAAGTTTGGTGGGACGATCATGGAGGGGACCATTGGGAAATGGAGTCAACAATCTAGTCTGAAATATGTTGCAGGAGATAAGGAATCATGAAAGTTTATGGACAGAGGAAAGATAGTCATCCATCCTTCAATATGTAGATATTTAGCAGGTGATTAGCAGATAGGAGAAAACAGTCCATCACGCAGAGCACCTAACCAGGGTGAATTCTATATGACTTTAGAAGAAAATGTTCGAAAATGATTGAACAATGGGATGAGAGAATACAAAATGAATTCTAGACCATATACACTAAATCTCAAACATAAAAATAAAATTCAAAGTGGAATGAAAAAGAAGATAAAAATTCACGTAAAGAAGTTACTTATTGAAGAAAAAGACGACATAGGAATCTCTGCCATGAAAGGATTATCATTCCTTTGCAATTTTATTCATATCTAGAAAGATTGAAACACATTACAGTGGAGAGCCTCTGCGCTTGAAAATTCCCAAACCTTCTCCCCTCTGTGGGGAGCAATTTATACTATCTCAGTACTCAAGGCTAATCCTCGAAACAGGACATGAAACTATTTACAGTTGTAATCAACAAATAACAACTTAGAGCATTCTACTACTGCCATAGTTTACATATATTAAAATAGACATTAATATATATGGAGCTAATGTGCTTTCTCGGTCTGGATGGCAGCACATCGCTTATGTTTCTGAGCTTGTAGGTCATGAAAATGACGTTAAGGATGATTCTGATGACTCACTGCTGACTGGGCTCGACCACTCATCTGTCTGTCGAATCAACAACGTGTCCTTCCCTAGGTGTGTGTAATTTCGTACTCAAAGGAACTTTTCTGCATGGTTTTCGGACTGGAAAAGGAGTTTATATCCTTTCCATTATTTGAATTTTCTACAACCCTGCTATGTCCTCATAATAATGTTGTATGAGGGGACTTGTAGAAGGGAAGCTTTGTACTCCCCACCTACCATGGCTCGGGTTCTCCTACAGGTCATACAGTGGGGGGTGTCTTCCACCTCCTCACCACCTCAGAAAAAGTTGGGAATTGGAGTTCACAAACGAGGCGATGAAGAGTTTGGACACCTGCCACCCCAACACGAGCATTTGATGCTACTGGTTTCCAATGAACACGGTCACCCTATACCGGGACTTTGGAAGCCAGGATTTCTTCTAGGGTTTCTATGGAGACACACCTGGGACAGGAAAACCCAGGCACCATGCAGCCTGAGGTACAACTATCCAGAAACATTCAAAGTGCTTCACATCTAGGACTCGGTGGTTGGTGCTTTCCTGGTGTGAAAACCAGGAAAACAGATGAGCCTGGAATCAAGCTCACCAACCATCAACACCCCAAGACTGATAAGCTTCTCAAAGCATATCACCATTTCAACTCTTTGAAAATTCTGAGAATCTCTCAGCAGAATAACACTTTGAGCATTGTCTCTAATTATTGATTCATCTTATGCATATTAATTGGCCTAGGAAGGTGGTGTTTATATAGGGTGATGAAGATGAATATGGATACAGAGATGACTTGTCATCATAATGGCAGCATGAGTGGACACGTGGGTAGGGATATCTATTTTCTACTGAGAATCTAGTCATGTTGCCTCCTTTGATGCTGCATTGCTGTCCACATGGATCACGGTGTTTGGACATGACATTCTTTGCCTTTTCACTTACGCTGATGGTGGTGTTCAGAATGGTTTTGGCGGGCCATATCCCTTTGCTTCGTGTAGAGTCCAGGTTCGTCGCTTCAAATATCTGAACTTCATGATCTCCCATTGTTTTCTGCACAAGCCACGTGCCAGATATCTGGAGTCAGGAATGCTAGTGAATTGGTGATGCTTTAGACATGATATTCACCTAAGGCATGACACAAATGGCATCGAGGGATATGATTATTGGTCAGCTTATACGTGAGGATATCCTTTCTGTACCAGACCTGAACAGGACACCACCTTTACTAGGTTGAATGGCTCTAGAGTCGCCACTAGCCAGGGATCAAATTTGAAGGGCAGGTCTCATTTTACTTTGAATGGTTGTGATATATTGAACCGTTCAATGTTGACATTTAAAAATAAATAATTCTTTTCATTTGAAAATTTAAGTGTTAAAAGAATTTCATTATTTATTAAAAACATTGTATAGAAAAAAAATGACAATAAGAAGAAATCCCAAGTGATTCAACATTTACATGGAATTAGTGAGGTAAACCATGTACATATGATTTATCACTTCCAGATTCTTTTTATGGGGAATAATCAATATTTAGGATAGATGAGGAGAGACTAAAATAAAGGTTGATAATGAAGAACATGTAACGGTGATGGAAGATGAGATTGGGAAAAATCCCATTTAGAAAGAGATTGATGCACTTGTTTTGTTAATGTGAACATAGCCATAAACACTAGGAGTATTGGTTTTTTGTATTGCATGCTCTTTGGCCTATTAATTTTTTTAAGGGAAATGTGTGTTTTCTATCACGCTAAAGTGATTAGAGTAGTTGAGAACTACTCTCAACCTTATCTAAATACATAATATGCAATTAGGGGTGAAAGTAGGCTCATGGGGTACTAAAGCTTATTTCTGTCTAGAATTGTTTTGAGAAGAGCTCCACTATTAGAAATGCTATGTTACAAGGCCAAAAGAGATCAAGCATCAAATCCCTAACATTAATAACAAACTAAAAAGATGATCTTTTTCTAGTGCCAACGTATCCACCTAAAACTAGTGTACTTCTAACATTGTACATCCCTGGGAGATTTAAAATTGTTGATCCTTGTTTTGACCACTTGATAATTTCCATAACCAATGGTTTAAATAAACAACATAAAAGTAAACAAATTAGAAGAATAAATTTTCCATGACATTTTACCTTACCTGTTTTGAAATGAACTTTTCTACATGCTATTAAAAGCATTGTATTATTATGTTTCTAGCTAAATGAGTTTTTTAGGATCCACATTTCCATTAATGGAAAAAAAAAGTTACAAATACCATCACAAAGCTAATTGATATGTTTATCGATATGGACACAGTTCATGAGTAACTAGCGATTCAATTTAAAACTCCACCTAATCCCTAAGCATCGTCTTCACCATAATAAACCTAAGTATTAGAAGACTTGAAAACTTATCTTTCAAACTTTAGACTTGAGTCTACTAACATCTAGATGTCAAATGAGAGGGATTGATAGGGATTCTCATTTCTCTTTTCAAAACTCGATGCATATAATTATTATTCAAACAAATTGAAAAAATTATCCTTCAAACTTCAATGTGGATCTTACTAGTATTTGGATCTCACACGAGAAGACATTTTAGAGGGTGTTAGAATAATCAACCCATAGTTAGCTACCTTAGACATTAATTAATCCAATTTTTGTTTTATTTTCCTAGTTTCCATATTCCACCTTATGCAAGTTGTCCTCCACACATCCAAAGTGGTCAAACTTGCTAAATTTGAGTCATGGAGTGCTTGGGAAACCACTTGGAATCAAATATGCTTTATTCCTGGCCTTCCTAGCGCATGTCTTCTTTTTCTGCTTTATTGCCTACTTTTTCTGAGTTTTAAGTCAATTGGGAAAGTTTGAATAGGTGAAGTTAACTTTTTTTTTGTACTCATCATCCTCCACTCCTTTCTCCTATGCAAAGCATATATGAGTTTTCCTTCCACCATCTATTAGCTTTCCTAATTGATTTTTCCAATTCGAGAGCTCCTAGACAGATTTGGAAAGTGCTTTATGCACATATTGGGGATTTGCTTAGATTTAGTAAGCCTGCTTTTGACCAAATTCGAATGGCATCCTTATGCATTCGAATCTCTCATGTAATTATTTATTGTGGTAGCCTATGACTTCAAAGGGTTGGATATTGTACACTTATTCAATACAGATTAGTGTTCTGCTCCATATTTAGTCTCCTTTGTGAGTAATTTGCATGTGTAATTGGTAATTTTTGTGAGTGTAATTGTTCTAACACCTGGGTTCAATTTCCACATGATATCAGAGCCTTTGTAGATCGATTTATATCCTTGCAATTTGTATTGCAAGTTTGAAATCATTGATTGGGAGCATTCTGCTGACTGAAGGGACAATTTCTGAGCTATGGATCAATCACAGAAGATCATCTTGACTCCATTTAAATTCTTTGAATGGAAAGCAGAGATGGAGATACTGTTGAGAGTGAAAGGCCTCTACATAGTGACTATGGAAACAGAAGCAGAGCCCAATGCAACTGCAGAGAAAATTAAATGCCACAACAGGAGGGATGAGGCCTATGGTCTCCTGTGTCTGAGTATATCCAGAGACCTCCTTTTCCATCTTGATGGATTGACATCACCGAATGAAGTATGGGAGAAGCTTGTTGAGATTTTTGGTAAGACAGATGAGATGAGGGACATCAAATTGAAAATGAATTGATCTCCCTGAGTCCCAATAGCTTTGAATCCCTGCAACTCTATTTTTCCAAGTTCAAAGCACTTGTTTTGCATCTAAAACAATGTGGGATCGAAAAGAAAGATGAGCAACTGGTTTTGGCCATACTCTCAAAGATTGGCCCTAACTATTTAGTGTTTGTATCGACCTTCTATGCCACAAAGTTGACAGCTCGAGCCTGGAAAATGCCTAGCCTTGTAGAATTCATGGAATCTCTCACACAAGAACAAGATAAATTGGTGATGATGGGCACCAACAAACCTTCCAAATACCAAGCTCTGGTTGCTGCAGATTCAAGGGTGGATTCAAAAGGCAAGAAGAAATCTAAGAAGCCACCTGAGCAAAAGAGAGACAAGAACAAGTCTCCAGAGGAGCCTCAAGGTTCCAAGAAGAACCCCCAGAAGAAGAAGAACAAAGGAGAAATGAGCAAGTGCACATACTGCAGTAAGGGAAATCATTCTGAAAGCTCCTGCATGAAGAAGCAAATAGAAATACTGACCCAACTCCTGGAGAAGAATGGCATCTCCCTTCCAAACAGCTCAAAGAAGAGAGAAGGAGGATCAAATTCAGAAGATAGAGAGAGAGTTCATGCATTGGTTGCTGGCACATCAAGCTCACCTAGTTTCATCATTGATTCTGGAGCTTCAAGACAGATGGTTTTGACCAAGGAGGCATTCACCTCACTTGACATGTCGAAAGGTCCACCAATTGTACTGGGAGATGACTCTCTCACTGAAATTTTGGGCAAAGGGAGGATTGATCTTGACCATGGTAAGTTTAGAAATGTGTTGTATGTTCCAGGTCTTGCCTCTAACCTCTTATTAGTGTATCAGATGACCCACACCGGGTCTCCAAAGAAGGTCATATTCTCCCCTGATGAAGTTGAGATCACAGAGATCTCAAGTGGTAAATTCATTGCAAAAGGAGTTGCAAATCACACTTCGAAGGTATACATGTTCTCACACTTCCTACCCTACTCAAACCCCTCTACTCTTCTGATTCATGCTAATGAAGCAAGCAAGATTTGTCATGAAAGATTTGGCCACCTCAATTACAAGTATCTTTCTGATCTTAGTGAAAAAGAAATGGTCATAGGGTTACCAAAGATTACGTTTTCCAAAGGAGTCTGTCAAGGTTGCATCTTAGGAAAACACCCAGAGAATAAATTTGAGAAAGCTAGTCATGAGAGAACATCTGCACCTCTTGAGTTGATCCACAGTGATGTTTCTGGCCCATTTCCTCATATGTCAACGAGTCAGGCCAAATATGCATTGACATTCATAGATTACTTTTCCAGGTATTGCTGGGTTTACTTCCTGAAACACAAGTCTGAAGTTTTTGGCCTTTTCAAAGTTTTTAAGGCTTTGGTTGAAAACCAGTCTGGGAGGAAACTCAAGGTCCTTAGATCTGAAAATGGTGGTGAGTATGTCAAGTATGAGTTCATTCAATATTGTGCAGATGCAGGTATTCAGATGCATCATTCTATCCCTTACACACCATAGAAGAATGGTGTTGCTGAGAGGAAGAATAGATCACTGAAAGAGATGGCAACATGCATGATGGAGGCTAAGACTTTGCCACCAAAGTTTTGGGCCAAAGCTATAAACTGTGTAGCCTATATCCAGAATAGGGTGCCTCACAAACAGCTTGATGGTATGACTCCTTTCGAAGCATGGAGTGGGCACAAGCCAGATGTGACCCATTTCAGGATTTTTGGCTCAAGGGCTTGGGCTAGAATTCCAACAGAAAAGAGGAAGGCTTTGCAGCCCCAAAGCCAAGAGTTTCTATTTGTTAGGTACTCTAAAGATTCAAAATGGTACAAGCTGATCAATTTGAGCACAAAAAAATCCTTCATTGAAAGGTGTGTTCAGTTTCAAGAAGAGCCCCTAGCAGCAGTGGAAGTTGGAGAATCCTCTTCACCACCAAAACCTTTGAATGTAAGTGAAGAGATAGTTGAACTTGCTGATTCTGATATGTCTGATAATTATTATTTAATTGCATATCCTAACAGTCCTACAATATGAAAATGGGCAGCTAAGACCATTCATGCAGCTGGAGAACCAGCTAGAACACCTAATGATCCTAGGAGAACTAGATCTCAATTTGAGAGTGCTCTGTGCATGAAAGATCCTATGTTTGCTAAGAAATGCTATATGATGGTTGAATTATACCCACAGACATATGAATATGCAGCAAATGATCCAAGATGGCAAACAAACATGAAGGAAGAGTTCATCTCACTCCAAAAGAACAACACTTGGGAGCTGGTTGATCTTCCCCCAGGGAGGAAGCTAATTCAGTGTAAGTGGGTTTACAAAACCAAATTTGCTGCTGATGGTTCACCTCTGAAATAGAAGGCCAGATTGGTAGCCAAGGGCTACTCACAGGTACATGGCATAGACTACAATGAGACCTTTGCACCAGTGTCAAAGATGGACTCCATCAGGCTAGCCTTAGCCATTGCAGCTTCTAAGCAGTGGGAGGTACATCACATGGATGTGAAGTGTGCTTTCCTGAATGGAGATTGCACTGAATATATTTAAATGCAGAAGCCTCAAGTATTTTCTACTAATACATATCTTGTGTGCAGGTTAAGGAAGTCATTGTATGGGCTTAAGCAAGCCCCCAGGGCTTGGTATTCCAAGATTGATAGCTTTCTGCTATCACTGAATTTTGTTCGATGCAAGTCAGATCCAAATGTCTATCTAAAGATAATTCATGGTTCATTAATGATCATTGTTTTGTATGTATATGACCTTCTCATTACAGGAAGCTCAAAGGATGAAATTGTTTCCTTGAAGGATGCAATGAACCATGCCTTCTCAATGACTGATTTGGGCTTATTGAGCCAATTCTTGGGGCTCGATATTGCTCAAACCAAAGAAGGAATCAAAGTACATAAGTCCAAGTATGCCTTGGATTTGCTGAACAAATTCAATATGAAGGATTGCAAGCCAAGCAAGACTCCTTTCCTTTCAGGAGTTAAGCTTGAAGAAGCTGATTCTTCACCTATGGTAAACAATACACTGTATAGGCAATTGATTGGATGTTTGTTGTATCTTACACATACTTGACCTAAAATTTATTATGCAGTAAGTGTGGCTTCAAGATACATGGATCAGCCTCATGAGATCCATTGGAGAGCAGCCAAAAGGATCCTTAACTTTGTTCAGGGAACAAGGACTCATGGGATCTTCTACAAAGCTAAATCTGATCTTGATTTGATTGGGTTTACTGACAGTGATTGGGAAGGTGACAACATAGATTGAAAGTCAAAATTATGATATGTGTTCATGCTTGCTGAAGGGCCAATCTGCTGGTCAATCAAGAAACAGAGTGCCATTGCACTCTCATCTATAGAAGCAGAGTACAGAGGAGTTGTAAATGCAACAACTCAATGTTAATGGTTGCAGGGTTTTCTTGGAGAGTGTGGCTTCGAATCAGAATACTCAACTACTATCTATTGTGATAATCAGAGTACCATTCGAATCTACAATGATCCAATTTAGAAACATAGAACCAACCACATTGAGATCCATATGCACTACATCAGGCAGCTTGTGCATGATGGCACCATTCACCTACTCTTTTGTTCATCTTCAGAACAAGTAGCAGATATCTTCACCAAAGTTTTTTGTGAGAAGACATTCAGCAATATCAAATCACTACTGGGGATTTTTGGTCATGCTATGAAGCATGAGTGATGACAAGATTTCCAAATTTTGTTTTACTGTCCATGTTTAAGGGAGGATTTTTCCCACTGGGTTTTTGCCTCTTTCCTTGGTTAAATGGACATGCAGTATGTAAAGGGTGACTAAGCCTTGTTGCTAGGCCCTATAATTTTCTGATATTTTACTCATAATTCATGCTTAAGGGGGGGTGTTAGAATAATCAACCCATAGTTAGCTACCTTAGACATTAATTAATCCAAATTTTGTCTTATTTTCCTAGTTTCCATATTCCACCTTATGCAAGTTGTCCTCCACACATACAAAGTGGTCAAACTTGTTAAATTTGAGTCATGGAGCACTTGGGAAACCACTTGGAATCAAATCTTCTTTATTCCTGGCCTTCCTAGGGCATTTCTACTTTTTCTGCTTTATTGCCTGCTTTTTCTGAGTTTTAAGGCAATTGGGAAAGTTTGACTAGGTGAAGTTAACTTGTTTTTTGTCCTCATCATCCTTCACTCTTTTCTCCTATGAAAAGCATGTATGAGTTGTACTTCCACCATCTATTAGCTTGCCTAATTGATTTTTCCAATTCGTGAGCTCCTAGATAGATTTGGAAAGTGCTTTATGCACCTATGGGGGATTTGCTTAGATTTAGTAAGCCTGCTTTTGAACAAATTCGAATGGCATCCTTATGCATTCAAATATCTCATGTAATTATTTATTGTGGCAGCCTATGACTTCACAAGGTTGGCTATTTTACACTTATTCAATACATATTAGTGTTCTGCTCCATATTCAGTCTCCTTTGTGAGTAATTTGCATGTGTAATTGGCAATTTTTGTGAGTGTAATTGTTCTAACACTTGGGTTCAATTTCCACAGAGGGATTCCACAATTATATTTTCAAATTTTCATGTTATATTTATGTGAAAACTTTAGACAAAAAACAAGGACTATTATATACTATAATCTCTTTCTGAACCTTAGAGATTCAAAAATGTTATTTTGACAAACAAAATATTTACAATCTCTTCTCTTAAATTCTGGGTTGATAGGTTTGAGGAGTGGTATCCAAGGTAAATGTAGACTCCATTTGATATGTGGACATTAAGAACCTTTATCAAGGTTCATCATCAAGACAATTAGTCAAATGTTCCAACAAATATCAAGTATTTTAAACTTTTTTTGTTCTATTTTGGTTTATGGCTTTTGGATTCCCACAACACTAATTGTAAATCAGAAATGAAAAGAAAATAATTTCCACCACCTAAATGTTTTAGGAGAAACAACTATTTATTCAACCTCCTGGAGCCCACAAGAGATGGCTATAATGCACACTCGATTATAGTGTGGAAACATATAATTCACATCTCTATGGCCCTCACATGATGCACATTGGAAACCATTGGGGCATCTTCCGCCATTCATGTCATGGAGCAATATCTCATACAAATATAGAGACACACGCAGATACATCATTATTATTATTTTAGCTAATGAAATTCCATACATATAGAGTGGTCTCTACTATCCTGGTCCATGGAGAATATAGTTTATTGAACTTAGATAAGGGACAATTCTGTCGGGTCGGTGAAAAATTCGGTCATTAGGTCATTGATAAAATAAGCCATTGGAATTTGGAAGGACCTTTGAATGGAGGATCGATTCCGATCGATGGCGTCTCTTTTGGTCAAGTGTGGTTTCTCCTACCTAAAATAAAAACCCCAGAATGTAAACCTAACGCTTTCAGGTAGCAACTTTTTTTATCAACCCTAAATTCAACAACTATTTTTACAACTGAATGATGTCCTCCATATATTCTCAATTCAAAGTGATCAAACAAAAGCCCCAACTTTAGGTGGATTATGGATAGTCTCTAACGTGTCCAGATAATTTTAGAGTTTATTCTTTGTTTCGAGGGCACTCAGGGCACAGATCCGAGAGCCCACGGAAGGAAGAGGATGAAGAAGAATATGACTCAAGTCAAAAGGTGAGGAGAGTGAGGAGGGGATACATAATAGGGGGGATCAACACTATCAAAATGCATAGCTTGACTTGGGGAGATCAATATCAACCATCGATCTCTAAACTACCTTCATCGGGACCTCTCAACCTTGAGAACTTTAACATTCTGCTAACCCTTTTTCATCTGAATGAATGAGAAACTTCTGATCATGGAATGCTTCTCACCCGTTGATCTACCCAACATCTTGTTCCAACCATAGATCTTTGCAGCCCTTACCACTTTCCACAAATCGACCGTAGATGTTGATTAGGAAGAGGGAGATGACGATGATGCTAATGAAAATGATGATGATGAAGATGATGATGGTGATGATCAATGATGGTGGTGGTGATGACGAAGACAACAATGATGATGATGAGGGTGAGGATGAGGACGATGATGATGAGGATGAGGATCATAAGGATGATGATGATGTCTAGGATGAGGATGATGAAGATGATGATCATGATTATCATGATTATCATGATGATGGTTAGGATGAGGATGATGATGATGATGATGATGATGTCAATGATGAAGATGAAGATGATGATGATGAATATGTTGATGAAGATGATGATGATGATGAATATGTGATGACAACATATTTACTTTGGTCTTCACTAAATTGTTCTGAGCTTTGCCAACATTATAATAGAATGGTTATGAGTGATTATTCACTCCTATAAAGAATTCACTTTATGGAACTATCAAACTACTCAGTTTGGATCTTCCTCTTTTAAGACACTGGACTAGGTTCATAAGTCTTGATTCTTCATGTGCACAAATATAAGAACATGAGGCTTCACAAGGCCCAAAAAGTTGCATTTTGTTTTTGACTACTTCCTCAGATCATACTAAATTGTCATATTAGTCCTTGGAATGGATGTTAGGAGCAATCCTTAATTTTTCACTCAATTGGTTGCTCCCCCTATCATGTAGATGTCTTCATTCACTGAGCTCCCCCTAAAATTGTGATGATGAAGATGATGATGATGATGATGAATATGATGATGAAGATGAAGATGATGACGATGATAATGAAAATGATGATGATGATGATGATGATGAATATAATGATCATGATCATGGATATGCTTATGAATTGGATGACGATGATGTTGATGATGAAGATGAAGATGCTGATGACGATGACGATGAATATGATGATGATGATGGTGATAACAAAGATGTTGATGATGAAGATGATGATTATGATGATGATGATAAGGAAGACAACGATGATGAAGAAGATCATGATGACGATGATGACGATGACGATGATGATGATTATGAAGATGATGATGATGATATTGATGAAGAAGACGAAGACGATGGTTATGACGATGACAAGGATGATGATGGGGATAATGTTGATGATGATCATTGTTGTTGTTGTCATCATCACCATCATCTTTGCCATCTTCATCGTCATCACGATCATCATGATCATGATCATCGTCATCATCATCGTGTTCGTCCTTGAAGGGACATATGTATAGGATCTCACTATAAGCAATGCAACCAATACAAATTATGACAAAACCCTAGTTATATTAAATTAAATTAAATTAAACTACACTAAATTAAAAACATAGAGTTATTTAACTATAATTAATTTTAAATGCAACAAAATATAAAATATGCAAATAAAAAAAATCCAAAATAAACTAAACAAAAGATAAATATGCAAAATAAAATAAAAAAACAAAACACCAAATATAAAATATGCAAATAATCAAACAAAAATCATAGAATTCAAAATCACCCGTGCACTAGCTCATTAGAATTCGAAAACACCCACGCAGTATCTGCTCCGGCTCCCATTTGGGGGTTTTCGATTTCGAACTTTCATTGAAGGATTTGGAACAGGCGATGATGTTTTTTTTACAGGAAAAGAGGGAAAAGAACTTTTCCTATTAGTTCATCATCCACTCCCTTCACATGTGAGCCCATGGTTCTAGAACCACCTGCCCCACCTCTAGAATGGTAGCAATGTTTAGACCTTCAGGTTTGTTTCCTTCTATGTTTTATTGATTACCTATTGTGTTTTTATTTTATTCATGGTTTTTTTCATTTTTGTGGATGTGGTTGAGATAAAGTGGCTCAAATGTCCTTGCAAGAATGAAGCACAAGTTGTTTAGGTGAACTTGGGAAATTCAATGTTAGAAATAAAACCAACAATTATCTAGGAAAAGGAGGAAGGGAATGAGATATTTTAATGCTACCATGCCTGTGTTTGCTTGTTGTGAAATATTTTGACAATATGCCTGAATGGAATGTGGTGGTTTTGTGGAGCTATATGATTGCAGGGTATGATCTGAATGGGAAAGATGAAGAGTCTCTCAAGATGCATTGGCAAGCGTTGATGATGGGGATGAGGCCGAATGATTTTTCTTTCTCGACGGTGCTTCTGATTTGTGCAAACATCACGGCTTATGATCATGGTAAGCAAGTTCATATCCTCACATAAAATATGAATTTGATTCATATGATTTTGTGGGTATTTATCTAGTTGGAATGTCTGCAAAATGTGGGTTTGTTTCTAGTTTTGTTCATTCCTTTTTGGCATCATGTCAAAATTCCCATGAATTGACAGTTCAAAGCTAGACCGTGAATGTTTTTAATAGGATATGTAAGTGGTTATTGTGTTAATTATAATACAATAACTAGTGCTCCGTGGACTCGAAACCCCAATTCTCATAGGTGCCAAGATAACTCCATGCCATGTTTTTGCTTTAAAGGTCCACCAGGTATTCTTTTTGAGAGGAATCTATGTTGGTTGTTACCATTTCAGCAACCATTTCAAAAACAAGGCTGGTGACAACCCTATATCAACACACTTCCACCTGCTGCCTATAGTCTGCAATAAATTGCAAACTGTCAAACTTTGACAGCCCTCCCTACTTGCAACCACAGTAAACACCGAACTAAATCAAAGGTTAACTATTAGTTGGATGTTTATATTGTTTAAGAGAGGTAAATAAAGTCTGAAAATTTAAATTATTTGCATAGCTACAAGTCTGGAACATACATTTGGTGGCTGTCCTATATTGCTAAGAATAGTGTTCAAGGTTTGGAGTGGTTTGGTTTACATTGAATGCAAAACTAAAACTCTTATACACCTTACATTGGTAACCTTCACTGCTGCTATACAATTGTCATAATTAGAACTGTGATACTGTATTATTGCTGCTATATTTATATGAGTCCTCATACTTGAATGGAAGGTTATTGGCTGGTTAAATACTGCAATTGAATTGTATATGGTTACATGGCTAATGATCTCTTGGATGCTAAAGTGATATTGGATGACCTTGCTACTAATTTCATATATCTTTAATTGAATACATTGACTTGATAGCATTTACATTTGCATCTATAAGCACTAAATAAACTTAGTATGTCTTCTTCATTCATAGAAGTTATTGATTGAAAGGAACTGGTCACTAATACAATTGTGTAGAAGATATAGTTGTTTGTACTTGTAATTAAATAGAAAGAAGGTTCCCTGCAACCAAATGCATTTTCCATGGCACTAGAGTCCATGGATAAGTTGCCAGAAAGACTAGAATAGGTGCCGTGCATGAACATTTTGGTACAAAAATGTTTGGTAGAGATTTTTATATGATATTTTAAGGCTTGTATTAGGTAGTTTCATCAAAATTGAATGGTGTTAATCAATATCCTTGGAGGATTGAGGTAGAGCCAAAGGCTAGATGAGGAGGCAGAGGGTGATATTAATTGTGAGGATCCCAATATAAGTGATGGTGGAACTTTGCTTGTCATTTAAATGTTCTTGCTCATTTATTCATAATCATTTGTTTCAAAGTTCCAATATAATGTGCTATTTATAAATGAGTGGTCACATTTCCAGTGTGTTTCAGTTTTGGAAACACATACCTGTTTCCCCGTATCATGTAACTTAGGTCCACAACCGTAAATGGAATTGATTTAACTTCATTGCAATTAAATTTGTGGCACTGCTGTGAACTTCCCTAGACATTATGTGGCTAGAATTCAATAAACCCTTTTTCAAAGCTAATATTAAATGTCAAACTAGAAGCAAGGAAATACTCATTGTAAAGGGCAATGTGTAGTAATAGGAAGAAGATAGAGATTACCAACAGAGGATCGACCAAGGAATATTATATTCAAAGAAAAAAGATGTTGAGAGAGAAACCAACCTTAGTGATTTCTGCTTGTGAGTGATCAACTACAGGATATGTAGATCCAATAGGGACAACATGATCATTTACAACATTATTCATAGCTACATCTGCAAAAGGATCGGGTGTGTTTCCACCATCCTTATTTTTTTCAGTTTCCAATAGCTCCACCTCCTCCTCTTCTATCAACTGAACCATAACAGGTTAGCATACACATATATGCCTACAAATTCATACATCTCGAATGCAATGGCTTACTAATATAAATGCCTTCATAACAACCAATCGAAATATCTAATTGTGGTAAAAAACAAGCAGAAGTTGTGAAGGGAATTCTTATACTATTGTTTAATACTCTTATTTGATGCTTATGGATGGTTGATTGGATGTCTTTGATACTTGATGCTTGTTCAATGGATATCATCTTCAATTGTCTCTTGATAATAAATTATAATCAGGTAAGACTTTTCTCTATTATATTGGATGCTTGTAATTGAAAAGTTTAATAGTGTGCATGTTTCTCAAATTTGGTTGTGTTTCTATTAACCCTTGTTATGTCATCGAAAGCAGTGATATATATGGATGGGTTATGTCTATTAATCCAAAAAACCATACATTGTTTAATTTTTTGTGGTTGTAAAGTTTTTTAAAGTTTTTAAACATTATATTAAATAGAATTATTTTAATATTATTTATTTGATTGTTGATTGGGCTTATTTCAGTGACATAGGTTTTGATATCGGCTCCTCTAGCATTAGCGGTGTATCAGACGTCATAGGTGTCAGCTGGATGTACTGCAATTCAATTAAACATTAAGTATGGTTGTTAGTTTTTCTTTGATAATGGAAACTTTTTGGAGTTTGAATCCCAAATGTTCTATAGAAAACTGTTTTTGTTTGTTCAGAGTCAAGCCTGGAAATTGACGACCTACACAATGTTTTTTGGTTTTAAAACCGTATTTGACAAGTGGTTTTATTTTTGGCACATCACCATGTATCGGTTTACAAAATTGCATCCTGTCAAATTGACGTTTAACTACTTTTCTTACCCGTCATAAATTCGAGTACCTCCTTTTAGTCATAACCCTTGGAAAAACAATTCTAGCTGCTGGAAAAACAATTCTGGCCACTGGTAGGGAACATTTTGGTTTATTTTGGAAAATGAAGGAAACCTTGGATATTGTTTTATTTTCTAGACATAAAAACTTTAACAAAGGTAAAAATATTAAAATATTATTGTTGAAAAAATTAAAAGCCTCATTTTCCAGTGTGAGCTCCCCTCCAAATTTTCATGGTGACCGGATTATGTGTAATATTTAACTCTGTTTTGCTTCTCTTCATAAATGTTGTCTATTTTTTTTCTTAAAAAAATATTTTATACTTCTTAGAGCATGATTTTATTGAACAGAACCGGTTCATGATATCATGATATGTGCAATATTTCCCAACTGATTTTATTGAACATAACCGGTTTCAAAACATCACAGAGATGGAATATGAGATAGATAAGAGTATGGGACATTAGATAGATAATAGATGGGTTATGTGAGTGAAAGTGATAATAGAACTAGTCCCACATATCGTCGATCTTGTCAGCATGGAGAACAAGCCTCAAATTCCAATTCACCAACAACTACCACTGATACCAGCTACGAAGGTATGTTTACAAATTAGTAGACATTTATTTATTTAAAATTTATTTTTTTAATGCTTCTTACTTGATTTTTTAATCAACAAATTTTTATATTTTATATTTTTCCAAATTTCAATATATTTCATGATATGTGCAATATTTCCCAAAGCCTGATTTTATTGAACAAAACCGGTTCCAAAACATCATAGAGCTGGAAGATGAGACAGATAAGAGTATGGGACATTAGAGAGATAATAGATGGGTTATGTGAGTGAAAGAAAGAATAGAATTGGTCCCATATATCGTCGATCTCGTCTGGGTGGAGAACAAGCCTCAAATTCCAATTCAACAACAACTACCACTAATACCAACTACGAACGTCTGTTTACAAATTAGTAGACATTTATTCATTTAAAAGTTAGTTTTTTAATTCTTCTTACTTGAATTTTTAATCAATAAATTATTATATTCTATATGTTTCCAAACTTCAATATATTTAGGAATTTGAATTTTTTTTTTCAAAATCCTGTCATATAAACAAGGCTAGGGTCAAGTTGAATGGAAATAATATTGAATGGAAAGAATATGAAGTAAGTAAATGTTTTTTGACAGGAATACATTTGCATAAGACGTAAATTGAAGGGCATTTAAAAAATGTAACTGTCATCAAATTTTATTTGACAGGATACTAAAATTTGAAATTTCAGGTCTGCTCAGAGTGGTTTTGAGGCTACTGAGTGGAGCTTTGTAGCAATTATGGAACACCAGAGCTTGTCTTGAGTTGTACATGCATAATTGCTTTGATTAATTAGTGAGACATAGACCCCGTCCATAGCATTCTCTGTATAAACTAACGAAATCTCGTTGCATGCATCAATTCTTGCAAATTGTAAGTGTAGGAAATCATTGCGATAGAAGAACACAATATTCCCTCTGCGATTTGTCATTTCTTGTGTCCAAGATGGCAGAATATTCTACCAGGAGGAAAAGAAGCAACAATGAGGGATACCTTAGAGTTCTTCCTAAGAAGAAACCCAAGCCTGAACCTGAGGAGAACAAATTCATGTTCATGGTTTTCCTTCTTAATGGTTTGAATTTAACTCTGTAGTTGGAGTATGTCATTGAAAAGATGTAAGTCGTCGAGTTTGTAAGGACTTTTAGGAGAAAATATGAGAAATAAATAATAGAAAAGGGGTCGAGAAAGATCCACTGCGGTCCCCAAGTCTATGTGGAAGACGTAATGGGAGAACGGATAACGATGGAAACATCATATGTAATGATTCTCACAACAAGACCATGCTCGTAGCTCTGCAGGTTCATCCCTGAAATTCCTCCCCTAAACTATTTCTTTAGTTTTTTTTATAAGTAAAAAAAAATGTATTAACATGCGCGCTACAAAAGAATTCCATGAGCTCCTCAAAGTGCATTTTGTTAGAACAAACATTTCCATATCTAAATATTATTTACTGAAAAGTTTTTTTTTTAGTAACTAGGGGAATCAACAACTAGAGCTGGGCTGGTACTCGCGTGACATTAGTGAGGAAACGATATTGTAATATATCATTTAAATGCGAGTTGATATTCTGGCAGAAAATGTGTGATGGATAGATTGATTGTTGATTTCCTTCCCAGGAATGTGACTCCAAAACCACATCTCTTGGTGGAATTACCCTAAGAACACACTTTACAGACATCATTAGCTGATTTAATTGTATGCCCATTTTTTTATTTCATAGAGTATTTTGATATTTTCCATTCCTATCAAAATGACCACTTGTGTATAGGTCTAGGAATGGATTATTTATTTAATTTATAAATTTAATTTCCATCCAACATAGTGGTTTCCATTTATTAGGACAACTCTTTGCAAGCGGTATGGGCCAATGGACCTGGAGAAAGGTGATTGATAAGGTAAGGGTTCTTGCATTGCCTACATTCTCCCTAGGCATTAATATTTTATATGACTTGCTTGTACCTGTCGTATAATATAACTTTACTATTTTCATTTCTAGCCTCTTCATCATGCTTCCTATCCAATGTTTGTATAGAAACATAAGAATATTAGAATTAATTGTCTTTGTTGTGTTCTTGCTGTACCATTCCCTGCTTTTATCACTCTTATGTTATCTTTGTGCATTGACCACCTCTATTTTTTAACCACTTTCCCTCTATTAGAACTGTTTTTTTTCATCTTTTGGCTCCATTTCTTCATCGTTTCTTTAAATTACTATTCAAAATTGTGTTTTATTTTTCATTTTCTACCAAAAGCTTGGAAGCTTTTGTTCCCGTTTATTTTCTACCAAACCAAAATATTGCATGAAAATCCTTTTTTGGGCGGAAATGGAGGTGTTTTTCCTGTCATCTAATCTTCTTCCAACCTTCTCATGGGGAAGAGGAGTCTTGAGTTTTAAAACCTAGTAAGAGAAATTATCCTTTATCCTCCATCTTTGAAGCTACCATTTGTAGTTATATTACAAGTGTATTATGATATATTTCTTAGTTTGGCATGGAAAGATTTGTTGGGGTTGAAATAGAGGTATATTTCCATTCTATAGCATTTGTCTTGTAGTAATAATTTTTAGGAATTATGGTGACATTGCCATCTCGTGGCTCTTGTTTGACAAATATCTAATGTCTAGCTTAGGATTTTCCTATTGAAGATTTTTGAAGTGGATCTAGTTATTAAGGAGCAGATTGGGTTTGGACCATTCAACCCTATCTACTCTTAAATCACTAAATCCTCCATGAGATCCTCAATTGACCCCATCTACCTAACTTGGATTTGTTAGGCACTAATCACATATTTTATGCCATTTTAAATCTTAATTCATCTTTTATTTTATGTTTTATAAGATCTGCAATTTTTTGTCATTTACATGTATTAAACTCATCCCTAAAACATCAAATCACATGGTAGGTTTTCCCTAGTTTGTGGCTCAAATTTACCTTCTGGAAATATTCTCTGTAGCGCTGCTTAAATCTGGTCTAAATCATAATTAAAAGGTCCACGAGACTGCACATCAATCACAAGCACTTATTGAAGATCCAAAACCGTGGAAAGGAATGTGCCTTTCCACGGTTTTTTAATTTTTTTTAATGATCCAAGTTTCGTCTCAATATTGATGAACATTCGTCGTGGGTATTACAAAACCATCGAAACCCCGGGTGGATTCCCATGAATACCGTCTTTATAGAGACATTGTTTCATGGAAAAAGTGTCGTTCAACTTGCAGATTTTGTCGATAGAGATTGGTTTTCCATGGTTTTGTGTGGAAGAAATTTCTGTTCAAATTCTAGAATGCGTCGATAGAGAGACAAATGTTCATCGAAATGGTTCCACAGTTTTGCATGCAACCAAAATTTTTGCCAATGATTTTTGGCCATATTTTTGTCATTATATGGACAATAATGTTGTCGATAGAGCGACGAAACTTAGAAAATGAATTAAAAAAATCAATTTCAAGGCCGCCATATAGATGACATGTGGCGACCATTTTTCATCTCTATATTGACGACTTATAAATTTATTCATTATAGAGATGAAATAAGTGCCACGAAACATTGTGGCCATGATTGTTGCAATTCAGACAACAAAACATGGAAATAGCAACGAAAGGCTGTCACAAATTTGCTCATATGTGTTAGTGCATCCATCCCCATGAATATTCAAACCTCCTAATCACCACTACTTCCATATCTTGACATCACCATCCCCTCATCTGTTGTAATATATTGTGGCGTCAGCTACATTGACCCAACCACATATAGAACCCGCAAGTGGAAGTGTCGATTCCTACAAATAGACCAAGTTTCCCCAGCATGCACCCACTAGTCATAATCACACGTCTATGGGAGCGTGATCAACACAACCCTCCCACAACTCCATTTTTCAGGGATAAATGGTGGGAAATGCCTCCATCACCCTGATAATACTAGGGTCAACACCCTACATGAACTCTACTCTACAATCATTGTTCTAAGGGGTCTTGTCATTGAAGAACCACTTTGGGAAATTTGTAGTTCCTATCAAAACTCACACTCACCCAAAATTCATAGAGATATTGATATTCAAAATTAAACAACATGAAAATGATATAATATCATTATCCTCATGATGTCCAAGAAATTTTGTGCCCCATGGAACTATAAGAATATGGCTATCTCGTAGCCAATCAACATGTGGGTTAGTTCACCTCTCACATAAAACTCATGTATAAACATACTCAACTCTTTCATGTATTAACCCATGTCACTAAAACAACATTTAATATAATCATGCAAGCATATTTGAAACATATTGTACTTGTTCTATCTTAGAGTACACCCCAACTAACATTCACATATCAATATCTCATATTCAATTGCATGTTCAAATGACATAACATATTCATCAACATTGATAAAACAAAATGATAAGTTCCATTTACTATCCATATATATAGGGAGTCCATATGTTCATATAATAATAGTCTTAATGAATGTAACTTGATCAAATAGATAATAAGAAATTAAAATGTTGAGTTAATTCATATTAGAGTTTAAATACCAAATGTCAAAATAGGGGGCATTACATACACCCACCCTTCAAGAAACTTCGTCCCTAAGTTATGGTCATCACAATCTTAAGGGAAATTGTTGATGGAATATATTTATTCCTTCCCACTAGAAGACCTTATCCTTACCGGTCCCACAAGATTTTAACATGACCAGGATGTTAATAGAATATAAGTTTACTTATTTTATCACAAGGTATGGGTTGTCATATTACATACCACATGTTATGTATGCAATTAGTATGATTTCATCATGGTCCATCAATACATTTTATCCCCAAATACTTAACATTCTAACATATTTTCTAGTTATTGTATATATCATGATTCACAGGAAGACCTTCTATCCCATATTACATTTCATTAGGTTGTAAATGTCTTATTATAACTCACCTATAGGTTCTTAGCTCCATTGACACTTTCGAACAACACCACTTACCTACATTATTTAATATAGTTGCTTCAAAATTTCCATGGTCATTGTTATCATTATAATTTTCTTCTCTAGATCATAAATATTAAATCTCAATAAGTTAAATGTTGAGTAGAGTATCCTTTCTTTCATAGCCTAGGAAACTCATGCTTGCTATTAACAAATTATCTATAAAACAATCATCTATGCAAGGAACACCATGTTGTCACATATAACTTATCTAGCGCATCTACGTCAAAATAACTTGAGTATAAGGGTCCATTCAAAATATATACTACCTCATGACTCAAGGTTTTATTTCCTCACAATATACATCGTGATATTTCATGGTTAAACTATCACACACATATGATTCTTGACATCTCTAGACTGTATATCTTTCTTTGTTTCAATGTTTGTGACATTCTCCTCCCTTGATGTTGGAAAAAAATGTGTTATTAAGCCCAAGGTATTGCTCGAATACGATTATCATAGAAAGTGAATCTCCATCTACTCATAACTTAGTTAATGCAAGACATGTTTTCCTTTATGATTGAGCCTCTTCTAATTCTTATTTTTAATGTATAACTCATTTGTGAATCCACTATCCATGAATTTATCTCATTTTTTCAAGTCTTAATAATTATACTCAATTTATACTTCATTTTTAAATATCATTGTATCTTGATTGGTGTTATAGGTTCACGACCCCTCAAGGGATTGTCATACTACAATTGCCTCCAACTAGGAATATTTACTAAATGTTATTAAGTATTTTCAAAGAATAAATGTTGATCTCGGTTTCACGTTCATTACAATTGACCTCATTTACTTATTACCTAATCCGATTAGATCCATCATGGTTAATGTGGGTTCTAGGTTCTTCATTGTCATAACCAAGGAAGAGCATGTCCCTTGCCAACAAGAGTATTTACACAATGCATAAATGTTGAGAATCTTTTTCGTATAGGATTCATTGCTATGATCTATAATTCCTACTAGGTAATTATTACACTCTTATTTGTCTTCCCTTAACATTTTATTTTCATGTTATAATATTTATATGCATGTATCATTATCGCTCATCTCTTTTAAATCTCTTCTTGTTACTAAATAATATAATATTATTGTTATGAAATGCTATTTTTCATATATTACTTCTCTTGCTTTGACATCTTTATTGACATTCAAATAATATTATGTATTTATTATTATTATTATTATTATTATTATTTTTAAATTTAAATTATTATACCTGCCTCAGCAGGTATATTGTAATCGATTGCAAGTCAAACTCTTTTGAATTTTGTATTAGTTGGTGTCTTTTGAGGCAGGTATAAAGAATTAAAATCTGTTTTGCAAAGTATGACTTAGGGATTTGTAAAATATTTTTTTTAATTTTGTTAAAAAACTATTTTTGTAAACAGCTGATTGGTGGATAGAAGATGATGTAAGCTTTGGAATTTGGTATCTGGATTTGAGTTGACATGTGGCAACATGATGTCATCCTTGTGATCAGATCAACATAAAATCCAAAATTAGTGGACTCTGTCTTTGCATCTTCGCAATGTTCTTGATCTTCCGTCATCAACGCTCGCAAATGCCTCAGCTGTTGCTCTTCGCCGAAGCCTTAACTATGCCCAGAGTAAGAGCTCGAAGCCCATTTCTGCTATTACCATATTTCCTTCACATTGCTAGCCAATTACCTTTGTATCGCTCTAATTTCATATATGAAGTTCAACTCAAATGTATAGTTACTCTAATTATTGTTATTGCATTGCATTACAGGTCCAGGTGATTGTTCTCAATGCTGATATGCGCTGCGTTGAGTGCCGCGACAGAGTCTCAAAAGTGCTCTCCAAAATGGACAGTAGGTTAATAATTCTTTATCACATTCTGCACATGGACATTAACTCTGTCAATTAGCAGTGTTCTTTATATATAATCAGTTCCAGTGATTGTGTTTGCAAGTACATGCTCATTTTGTGAATTATGTTTGTGGCGAGATGACAGGCAGATTTGCTGGACTATGCGGTAAATGTGACAGAGAAGAAGGTAATGGTTACAGGACGTGTGGATTCCAAAAAGAGAGTGCGGTGAATTAGTTAATGGCCAACCACCAGAAGATGAGAAAGGCCTTTGAGAGGTTAGGAGGCGAAGAGCAACAGAACTACAGCTGTTGTAGCAGGAGGTGGAAGGTAAAATTAGCCGATAATATCATTCAGCTGGTGCCACCCACTATCAACCCAGAATGCAAAGCACGACATGAAATTTTTATATACTTTCATATTTAGATATAACACACAAGTAATTAGAAGCATTTATTCTCCATCAAGTTGTAGTGGAGATCAGCAGCAAAACTCTCTTGCATGCAAGCGCTCTGTTTTTTCTCATACTTTTGGTCTGTGCTACTGCAGGTAATAAATTTTAGGTTCTTGCAGTTCTTGAACATTAAACTAATGAAGTTTAGGTTCTGGATTCTAGTTCTTGAACATTAAACTAATGAAGTGCTATGATCGACGATGTTTGACCCAGATAATGATGATGCTCATGCTCCTTCTGAGGATCCACCGATGATAGTAGGGAAAGCGCTGCAATGTTTCAATCATGTAACTGCGTTATATTTGTATTATGGTTTAAATTAGAATTATTTGTAATATGATAATGGAGGTTTTGTATAATGATATTTTCATGCGGTTGAATTGAATGAAGGTCGATACGTGCAAACCGGAGCAGCGATTGTCCCCGACCGGCTCTCTCAACATTCCTCGCGATGAAACTGATGAATACTGCAATGGCGGTTGCTATCAGCAAACGCAGCTGGTGCTGACATGCGTCGACCAGATACTCTCTAATTTTGAATTCCACAACAAGGCTACCATCGACGATATCAGACAAACAATTTCGGATGGCTGCAGTAACACGGATAAACGAGGTACAAATTATTGTCAAAATTAATTAATTAGTTTTTGTTCGCAGAGTAATAATTGTTGTTTTAGGTTTTAGGTTTATTGTTCAGTTGGATCTTAACACCTTAAAACCTTAAAATTCAACAGTATGTAACATTGCTCTGTAATAGCAATCATTGCTTTGGGTCAAGCTTGTTAATAAGCGCCCAAAATTATCAACCTTATTTTTTTCACACTTATAAACATTATACATAAAATACTTACTTTACTTTAGTTGATAAATCTTGTGTAAGTGTGTGGGTTATTGGTAATTAGCTTATAAAGTTTTATGTTCTAAACAAAAATTATAAGTTCAAATCACACTGGCAAGTATCCCATACTTGAAAACATTTTATTGCGACTACCAACTTTCAAGAAGTTACAGATCTTGCACGTAATTTTTTATTGCAACTACCAACTTTCAAGAAGTTACAGATCTTGCATGTAATTTTCCAGAAATGATAAGAGTCACAAATTTTTATTGAAACTTTTGCTTATTAATTTGGAAAATTTTAATTTAGCATGATCATTTGTTGGTTTATGCAGGGGATTTCAACGTTCAAGAACACATGGATTCCAGTACCAGTGATGCAACCAAAGGTTTTCCTGCCAATATAAGCGGCCTTGTAATTTTCGTTTGCTACCTATCATATCTCATATCATTGTACAGAACGTGAATTATCCTTGCTCAGCCCTTTGCTTTCACATTATGATTGCCTATGATGGGTTTATACGAAATTCTACGTGAGTAAATTATGTATTTTTATATATATCCAGTTTCTTATTTTGGTTTAATAATTGAAATTGTTTTTTAAAAATTATTTTAGATTTTTACTATTGACATTTGTGTTTATAAATATATATTTTTATATAAATAAATTTTAAAAGATTATGTGAATAAAAATTATAGTTAAAGTTTATTTATATTATTAGCAATCGTGTTTATAAATATATATTTTTAAATAAATAAATTTTAAAAGATTGAATAAAAATGATAGTTAAAGTTTATTAGTATTAATTTTGGTTACTTACTTCTTAAAAGATTTATTTTTATGTTAAAGGTTTGGATATGATTGTTTCTAAATAGGCACGGTCTTTTATATATATAGAATATAAATTTTAATTTAGATTTATTGTCTTACAAAAAGTTTAGTTTATTTATTCATTCATATAAATATTAAATAAAAACAAAATAAATTTAAATTTATTTAAAGAATATATAGAAAAACACTAATTTAAAAAAACAATATATATATGATATTGTTTAAATGTATTGAATGAATCTATTTAATAAATCTAGAAATCCAATAAAGTGCTAATTTCTTCTTAGTGGTGTATTGAGAGCGAAACTTCAATTCTTCATCTTACTGTTTTTTAAGATTTTATAAAGAAAATTGTAATAATATTTATAAAAAAACATATTTATAAAAATAAGTTCTTATATTTATATTTTTAATAGCATATAATTTACATAATTTAGTGTTTAGCTAAATTTATTAGTAAATATTTTTATATAAAATAATATATATATATAAATAATAAGATCTTAAAAGTGTAAAGCAAGTAGCCATATAATGCATACTACTTGCAATATCATTGGTTCAAACCTATATAATAATAGTCTTAATAGTGTAGACCCAGTAGTGATATAATATTGAATTGGTTCAAACTTTTAGTTTCATGGTGGATGCACCATGGATCATTTTATCATGGTTTAATAATTATCATTTATTTTATGAGCGTAATATTTGTTAATCAATAATTTTTAAAATAAAATAAAAATATGATGTTTTAATTAAATGTTTTATTGTTTTATTGTTTTAATTTTTTTTAATTAGTAAATAAAACATGGATATGATGATCATGATCATGATAATTACACGTTTTACTATCATATTTTTTGTAAAAT
>LPNX010288660.1:44499-134499 GCA_001517045.1 Pseudotsuga menziesii
CACAAGTTTCGGCAACAATGGACTATAGTTTCTTTGCTCTCAATTCTCTCATATGCCTTGAATGTACCATAGAGTTCCTTATATATCTTTTCAAAGGGGTAATGAAAGGTCGAATCCGAGCGATCTCAAGGCATAGGGAAGGCCAGGAGTCAAGTGAGTCGGATCCATGTCAAGGAAAACTCCAAAAGTATTTGGATTATGCACACATCTCGATGTATGGGGTTTTAGGGGTCAAACTCGTGTATGTACGTGATAAGGGATTTAAAAGTCACGTATATCAATTTTCACATGTTTATAGGGATGGTCCAGGAAACATCAAAGGAAAAAAAATGGTCCAAGGGGTCTAAGGAGTCTACAAAGGGACAGGGGAAGGCCATACAAGTGTGATTCAACTAGAGTGGTAAAATCAGCTATAACAGGAGTACCACAGGAACCCCAATGTAGTTGGACATTGAGAGGACTTGCCAAGCGAAAATGGCAATGAACTCTACCGGATTGACTAGATTCCCACCTGTGAGGAAAACCAAAGATTTATGGCATCTAGTGGAGAATTTGTGGTGAGAAGATTTATTGCAGTGACTAGATTCTCCATTAGATGCCATGAATCCTCAATGTGAAATATCAGCAAACCTTAACGAAATATTTGTCATTTGTGGCCAAGTGGTTAGCAATTTTATCTGCGCTGTGAAGTGAGGGGTACTTCCCCAATACTCAAGCCTGAGACTATATTGGTGGCCAAGTGACTACCTTTGAACCATTAGGAAGTTGATTTAAACTGAGGTACATATTCATCTCCAGTTACTACTACATCCATCATTGCTCCACCATGTTCTTCCTCTCACCTTAGGGGGTGATCCCCTCAGTTTGGTTCTTCGGACCGTCACCGTCGAAGCCCTTATCGACAACACTCCTCACCTTAAGAGGAAAACACGACCTCTGAATATGATTTGGATTCCTAACAAACAATGACAATATGATAACTAAAACTAAATGTTATTCAAGATTTTATTTTGTTAATTTGTTAACAAACAATGGCAATATGATATAAAATTAAAATAAAATGTTATTCAAGCTTGTATAATTTATTTGATAATTTTTTAACTAACAATGACAATATGATAAGTAAAATAAAATATTATTCTTGATCTTGCATTTATTTGTATTTATTTTTGAGTTTGTATATATTTCTTGCTAGATCTTGGCCAGCCATCACAGGATCTTGCACCCTCTGATTTCTCAAGAGTATTTGGGAGCTTCAATGATGTTGGAATGGCTACTAATTGTTTAAGAGGGTTGGATGATGCCACTGAAGAAGAGTTCGGGAACCTGAACCCTGATCGAACAATCAGAGAGCATGTCAGTAACATAATCAAGTTGTACTTTGAACAACAATAAGGGATTACACAAGCTCAAATCCTACATGGATTGATAAAACACAAAAAATTGAAACATGCCACAAAGTTGTTGCATTTTAAGGATGTTAAAAATAAAAATGCACGTGATAATGTAACAGAAAATGTAACAACTGCACTATCTGCATTTGGAAAGTCAAGAAAATTTGATATCAACATTGCTCATAGGGAAATTACAACTGCTATTGTGGCATGAAGAACCTAAATAAATCGAATGGTCGCAGCAATGTCAAAGTTGCTCCATGTTCCAAGAAAAACACTGCACAAATACACTAAATTTAGGGTAAATATAGATGAAAATGATGAAGCTGCTTGTTGGGATCTTATATGCAGAGAAGCATATAAAGAGAGGATGGAAGAGGGAATCAGAGAGAAGGTGATAGAGTATTGGGAAAACCATTCTTGTGCTATACTAGATATAAAACATGTCCCATGACAACGTTCTGGTAGAGGCATTTATAAGGAGCATTGCAAGCATGTTATGGAGATGACAGGAGTTGATTTGTTCGAGGAATTCAAAGAATAAAATATGATGTCTAGATCTCATTTACCATGTTTAGTAAGTTGAAACCGTGGTATATTAGCTTGAATACAATTTGGGACACTTGTTTTTGTTGATACCACTTTGAATTCCAGTTAAACTACAACAGATTTCTGGATTTTTGCAAAAAACATGGGAATGGTGAACCAACTCCTCACACAGTGCAGGATTTTATTGCTATGATAGTATGCAATAGGAATACTGAAAATGTGTTTATGTGGGAGAAGATGCCATGCATGTGGTGATTTGGCATTGTTCCATAGGAAGTTTCCTATCAATCCAACACACCCTGTATTGTCATATATCACAATTAAGTGGAAGAGATATGAGTATGTCTCCATGAATCCATCATCTTCTTCACATGTTCCATCCAAGAGGATCAAATTGCTCGAGGATGATATTCCTATTTCAGACTTCATGGACAAGTTTCAAAGTATAATTTATGAATACATTAAACACTCCCATAGGTCTAGGTGGCAAGGTTTAGAATTTAAGCATTCTTGTGAGTTTTTTGAGCCAGGAACAATCCTATCGGTGGTAGACTTTGTTGAGAATTACACATTTTCTCCTCAGAGAGAGATACAAAGTGAGTATTATCACTCCGAATAGGTGTCCATATTCATACATGTATTGTATAGACATGCTCAGGAGAGTATTGTTGGTAGGGATAACACTCCTCAGTCACGTGATGTGATCAAGGAATACCATTTTTATGTCAGTGATGATCGTGAGCATGACACGTTGTTTGTTCAACACTGCTTTGGGTTAATCTATGATTCATTAAAAAATAATGGGGTGTCATTTACATAACACTAGATTTGATCAGATGGGTGTGCAAGGCAGTTCAAATCGGCACGCTCCTCTTATTGGTTGAGTCATCTTCACAAAGAGATAGGTATTCGATAGACCTGGAGCTTTTTTGAAACAGGGCATGGAAAGGGTGAACATGATGGTGCAGGTGCATGCATGAAATGAGCGCTTCGGAGGTACCAAATGAGTCATAGTACATCTCGACTCAAGTGCTTAGTAGAAGTAGTTGATTAGTGCACACAAAATTTGGGTCACCAAGGCCATGACCAAGCAAGGATGGTGCGCAGGTAGGAACAACAACTTAATTGGAATTTAATAAATGTATTTGTATTATATATATATATATGATGTTTTTTATTCGATGTAGTTTTTTTTGGGATGTTTCCCTTGGTGATGTGAATAGATCCATGCCATGGTATTGCGAGACCATACCTGGTACAATATAACTACATTCAATTCGTAGTAAAGACATGGGCGACATATTTTCCACTGAAATGAGGAAGTATGTGTGTTTCTGTGAGTTTTTCATTGACACCAATGGAGTGGGGGTTGATCATTGGGTGAACGATGCATATGTCAAATAAAGGAAATATGTCCCTCTTAATCCAAAGGGGCCACATCCAATTCTGACGTGGCAAGAGATGCACACTGACGAGGTAGTGGTTTCAGTAGATCATGGCTGGGTTTATGATTTGGTTAAGAAAGGTACATGATAGTTGATTGAAAATTTAAACGTCTAGTCTTGTACACATGCATATATATATTTAATATTTTAAAATATTGATGCAGAAAATGTATTTTTTGTAATTGCACCACCAAGAAATGATGAACATGTGGCATACTTTTTGATGCGGTGTACATAAATCAAAAGCTGGTTGGTGCGACCCTATGTCGATGGAGAGTTCACGTACCAAGTTGGTGACCTAGTTGTAATGGGACACTTTTTTGAAAAAGTGAGAAGACAAGGTGACTATATTATTTACAAATATTTCATGCCTCAATATATATCGTGTCAGTACAATCATTTGGTGGAAATCAAAATTTCTTCTTAAATATATATCATTTGTATTTAAATTTAATTTTTGTAAACTTATATATGAGAGTATGTGCATTTACATATACTCTCTGTGCATGAACACATATACCTAGGAATACCAACAATGTACTAAGACCATGTTATGGAAGCTCAATTTTGTTTAGATGTAATGTTTTTTTGGTGTATTTGTGCAAATACATATATGTATATCACACTCTATTTATGCAAAGTTCTAAATTAATGTTACATTGTAGACAAGTTGTAAATTGTACAGTTGTAAATTGTTAGTGATATGCAATCCAAAGAACAACATATACATTTATTGCATCCTCATTAAATATACCAATTGCAATTGATAATAATTATAAGTTATGTTACATTGTAAGTTTCGTTTGGTTGACAATTTTGCAAACTTGTAATTTTTTTTACAAATGAAACCAAATTTAAAATTGTAGTTGTAATTTTTTTTGTAAATGAAATAAAATTTTACATTGTAGTTGTGATTTGCACCTAGTATATCTTACATTGTAAAGTTGTAAATTTTGCAACATTTTAATTGTAAGTTGCTTTTGATTGACAATTTTGCAAACATGTAAACTTGTAAACTTTGTAAACATTGTAAATTTTGTAAACTTGTAATTTATTAAATTGGAAAATTGTACACTTTTGTAATATTGTAAAACATTAATGATTGTTAAATAACATTAAGAAAACATAAATAACTTTAAAATATAACTGCAAATAATTAAAACATTTAACAGACCATCATGTTAAAAAAATTCCATATATATATATTGATAATCATAAAGTACTAAATAATAAAGTCCAAAATAACAACGTCCACAAATAATAGTCTACAAATCACTCCTGCGCCATTGATAGAGATATAGACCATCATGGACACTACCGCTAGATACACTATGCCCCTGGCATTCCTCATGCACATCACAAAGAAAATTGCCCAGGTATGAGAACTACAGAAGTTGCAACCATGAACTCTGAAAGTCAGTTACATACCACATATTTAAATTACATGTAGAATGTGACAAAAAATTAAATATATATATGAAACACAGATCTATGAACTCACCTTGCTCGAGTTGAGTGTCAGGTTTGGGAGGCTATGTATCTGCTGAGACGAGCCTTCATTAGGACCCAGATGATGAGCTATAGCCCACTCATCCATAAACATCACGGCGGCTTCAACACCCTCATCTGTAGTTGCCTGTGTTTGTGTCTGTTTCCATGACATGAAAATAGTTATATTAATGAATTACAATTTGAACTTGAAAATTACAATTTGAACATGTAAATTATAATATGAACATAAATATGCAAACAATTCAAACATAAATAACTAGTACCTCGTCGATTGGTGTGTCATGAGTAGGAATCAAGCAAGGCTGTGTAGAATCATGTGCAATTCCCTTGCCTCTATCCTGTAAAATATGAACAAGATAAATGATAAAAGTTAGAACAAACCAAAATACTACGCGTTCAACATTTAAATCATTTAGAAATTCAAATTTAGGATGATGGTTAACACATACCTCATCGACGTGGGAGGAAGAAACTGCAGTGGGACCTCAAATAGATGCATCACTTCCAAACAATACCTCCATGAAACCAGGCTCTTGCATGGAGTTCTAACACACAACAAAGTATTAGTTAAAAAATGATTCATTTGAGGATACATTACAACCATGACAATCAAATGATGACAATAAATATATACCTGTCCCATCGGTCGAGGCCTTCATCTATGATGCAGTCCAAAATATGTATCACAGGCCATGATAGCATACTGCAACACTTTTTCGCGATCAAGAATGTTTAGAGCATCATCAACCACCCACTGTAACTCTGGCTCTGCAGGTGCAGTGGGTGCTCTACCTCTCTCTACCTGCACAGCCATCATGCTACCATGCATTTTCATGCGTGTTGCCTCTCCCAATGCACTACGCTCCTCAGTCACTAGATGAGATGACTCAACTACATCATCTATCCTAAGCATGCTCCTACTAGGGTGACCTACCAAAGGATCTAGCTCTAGATGATCTATAGGGTATCTCTTAGACCCAGGATGCACATGACTGCATCCCCCACCAGCATCATAGAAGCTCGAGGGTGTGCTTGTGTAATATGGGTGTATCTCCAAGACAAACTCTACATATATATGTTTTGGACAGTATAGTGGGACCTATTCATGGTGGAGAAACATGCCCCATTTTCCAATGAACCTGTCATATACATAAGGTGTTGTAGCCTCTAGCTTAAAATCCGCGAGTCTAAGCGGTTGACCAAGGGCGTGGTCAAGAGAGATATCAAATAATGCTCCCTTCACATCATGGCCAGTTGTTGCATCTCTCAATTTGGCTCAGTTATCATGACCCATCATTGCGGACCTTCTTGTCTGACATGTAGAGGCCCAAAGAGAGCTCAATGGTCCGATGGACCTATAGACCTTCAGTAGATTGTCTACTTCCTCTAGCATCATCCACATCAAATGTGATGCAGGAGAGTGGTCTAAAATGGAGAGGACGTTAAACTAGAAACAGTCACACTAACTAGTAATGTATTGCAGTGTGGTACATGTGATATCATCCTCCCATGGTGCTTCCTCAGGAGGGTCGAGGCCCTATTGTGCAACACCTAAAAATTAGATGAAAACATAAATGTGAGTCAAAACACATACATCAACTGTAGGTGAATTTTGTTGGAGACATTTACCACCATACACACTCATTTTGGTCAATTTGGACTAGTTAAAACACTATCCTAAGTATTATTGACTTAATTGACATCAGAGGAGCACTAGATGACATCAGTAAGATCACATCCAAGCCTACCTTCAGTAAAGGAGGCTAACTTAGCCTTATCCTACATTCGAGGAGGCTAACTGGAGCACTCCGGGGGTGATCTGAGTGTCATTAATGCCCTATATTGATAACTAATGGTGACAATCAGTTAAACAGAGCAGTGAAGGCACCTTCCTTCATTAAATTGATTATTTATTGATTATTTAATTAACGGAAGTCAACAGAGGTACCTCCAACCACTTCTGATGGTCAGTTACACTTTAGTTAACCTCATCGAGGCTCATTGGAGTCATTGATGTGCTACCACTTATTGGTTGGCTTGCAGTGACATGTGTTTGAGCTACTTTCAATTAGACTCGGTCATTTATTGCACTCCAACTTCAGTTAGGGCTCAGTTGAGTCAATTAGGGTTTTGATGAGTGGTTAACTTGAGTGTTGACTGTGGCTTACATTCAGTTAAGCTAGACTCACTCATTCAATTCGAATGACCTCATTTGAAATTCAAATTGCTTTGTCATTCATGCTAGCATGATCATTGTATTGTATTACTCATTCTTTGTGTGAATATACAGAGTGGCTACTCATTTTGTAGCACTATTACACCATTTTCATACCTTATTGTTATTAATCTTTGATGAGACTATGTTTTAGTCCCTAGATTACTGTGACAGATTAATATGGAATCAGAGCTCATGGTGGGACTAAGCTCAGTTCTCTCAAAATCAAGGTTTTTGACAGATCTTGCATGAAAATTGAGCAATATCTAAAAAATCCAGCACTGCACCAAAAGCCAAGGCTTAACACTTAATACCCCATGTAAGGAACTTGTTGATCAATCTTGCTTGATTGACTATGCTAGGTGTGATGAAAGCCTAAAATGTGCAGGCTGTTCGACCTTACATTGCCTTTTTTGTTGTGATTTTCAGGTTTTTAATAGGTAAAAGCATTTGCTCCAGCAGATTTAGATGGCTTCTTCTGTAGATCTTTTGAATCTGTTCAATTTCCACTCATGGAAAGGAGACATGGAGATCCAACTACATGCCAGAGGACTCTATAGGGTCACTATGTACACTAAAGAAGAGCCTGCTTCTGTGACAAACAAATCTAGATTCTTAAACAAGAAGGATGAAGCATTCAAATTCTTGTGACTCTCTGTTTCCTCGGATCTTCTTTTCCATCTTTCAGGATTGAAGACTCCAAAGGAAATTTGGGACAAATTGGAAACCCTATATGGAAAGCAGGATGATTTGAGAGTTTACTAGCTTGAAAATGAATTGATGTCTCTCCAGCCTTCCAATTTCGAGACCTTGAATGACTTTTTCACAAAGTTCAAGCACATTGTCTTACAGTTGAAGCAATGCAAAGTGGAGAAGGAGGATGATCAGCTCATCCTCACCATACTCTCCAAAATTGGATCTGATTATTCATTTTTTGTCTCTACATTTCATTCGGGGAAGTTCACAACCCCTGGATGGAAGATGCCTACACTCAATTCTTTCATTGAGTCCCTAACAAGTGAACATGATAAGCTTGTCCAGATGGGGATCATCAGATCCTCCTGTGATCAAACCCTCCATGTCTCGGGGCCCAAAGATTGGAAGGGTAAAGGAAAGCAGCAAAATAACCCAAGAACTAAACTCAAAGCTCCTAAGCCTAAAATTTAAAACCAGCAGCATGATGAGTCTTCCGGCTCAAAGAATAACAAAGGAAAGTGGCATCATGGAAAGGAAAAAGTCAAGTGTTCATACTGCGGGAAGGGCTTCCACCCTGAACATGCATGCATGAAGATGAAGCTTGAGTAAGCTACCTCTCTCCTTGAGAGAAATCACATCAATCTTCTGAAAATATTTCGGAGGAGAGATCAACAAGATCGGGAACCACATCATGAAAGAGGTCATGCCCTCATGAAAGCACTTCGAAGTCCAAAGCACTCTTGATTGATTCCAGAGGTTCGAACCACATGATGGCTAAAAGAGACTCTGTCTCATCCTTGAAGACCGACAAATCCATCCCCATCCACATGGGAGCTGACTCCACAATCATTTCATAAGGACAAGGTACGATTGATCTTGAGAATGGCTATTTTTCAAATGTTTTGTATGTACCATATCTGGCATCAAATCTCTTTAGTGTCTATCAGATGACACATACAGGAGTGCCTAAGAGAGTATCTTTCATCCCAAATGATGTTGAGATAATGGAACTTGCATCTGGGAAACTTGTTGCTAAAGGCCTTGCAAACCATCATGCAAAAGCCTATGAGTTTTCCCACTTTGTGGTGGATGCAAATCCCACTGCACTGCTAACTCATGGAGATGAAGTTAGTAGGATGTGGCGTGAGAGGTTTGGTCATGTAAATTTCAAGTATTTACAGAAATTACTGAAAAACTCCATGGTTGAAGGCCTCCTGGTCATCAAGGAAACCAATGGAATTTGCAAGGGCAGTGTGGTTGGAAAACACCCTGAGCACAAGTTCGATCGGGGAAGGCAAAACGAGCTACATGCGTCTTGGGGCTGATACATTCTGATATCAGCGGTCCAATGTCTGTCATATTCATGAATGGATAAAGGTATATTCTAACTTTTATTGATGATTTTTCAAGGTACACATGGGTCTTCTTTCTCAAAAAGAAGTCTGAAGTATGTGAAAAATTCATTGAACTGAAGGCCTTGATTGAGAATGCCTCTGGGCTTAAGATCAAGATATTGAGATATGATAATGGTGGGGAGTATGTTAGTAATGATTTTCTACATATATGATCTCAAATTGGTATTCAATTCCAACATTCAATTCCCTACACTCCCTAGCAGAATGGTGTAGCGGAAAGGAAGAATCAATCTCTCAAGGAGATGACCACCTGTAGGTTGGAATCAAAGAAGTTGGATACCAATTTGTGGGATAAATCCATGCATGATGTAGCATACATTTATAATATATTTCCACACTCATCCATTAAAGGGAAGACCCCTTTCAAATCATACTTCGAACACAAGCCGGATGTGTCGAACCTGCGGGTGTTTGGGTCCACTGCATGGGCCTGAATTCCACTTGATAAAAGAAGGGCTTTGCAAACGCAAAGCATAGAATGTCTATTTATTGGGTATCCTAATGAATCAAAAGGTTTCAATATACTGGATATCAAAATAAAACAGATCATCATCGAAAGGAGTGTCAAGTTCGATGAGCCTCTTCAGGAAGTGGAACTAGTGAAGAAGAAAACTGCTGAATTTCCTTCCTATTCTACTAAATATTTGGATGATGAAATTGTGGGTGATGACCCTGATTTGGATCCTCTGATTTCTGATATCAGTGTAAAGAAAAAATCAAATTTTGAATCAGAACTTGAAGTAAAAAATAATCTTCCCACATGGGCCTGACAGCCACTCTCCTCCGCAGGAGATAACATTGGAAATCCGGTTGATCCAAGGAGAACCCGGTCTGATTTCCAAAGAGGCAGGTATTGCCCTCTCTTGTACTGATAATTTGCTGTTCAAAACTTGTTATTTGATGATTAGTTGAGACCCAAAATCCTACTACCATGCTTGGAAGGATCCGAGATGGAAATTTTCCATGGATGAAGAGATGAATTCTCTTCAGAAAAAAACTACTTGGGAGTTAGTTTCTCTTCCTCCAGGAAGGAAATTGGTTCAATGCAAGTGGGTGTTTCAGACCAAGGTTGTTGTTGATGGAAGAACCTACAAATATAAGGAAATGTTGGTGGAAATTTGTTTCTCTCAGGTCCAAGGTGTGGACTATCATGAGACTTTTGCACCGGTTGCAAAAATGGACTCCATCCGCCTTGTTTTGGCAATTTCAGCATCTAAGCACTGGGAAGTGCATCATATGGATGTTAAGTCATCCTTTTTGCATGGAGATATTCATGATTCGATATACATGAAGAATCCTGAGGGCTACATCTCTGATCCATCTTTGGTTTGCAAGCTAAAGAAGTCACTATATGGGTTAAAACAGGCCCCAAGGGAGTGGTATTCCAAGATGGATGCCTTCCTTCTCTCACAAAACTTCCAAAGGTGTAGATCAGATCCAAATGTGTATATATATCAGTCTGATGGTCATTTGATTATTATTATTGTTTTATATGTTGATGAATTACTGATCACAGGTAGCACAGTTGCTTCCATTTCAGCCATCAAAACTGCTCTCCACAATGCATTTGAAATGAGTGATTTGGGGCTCGAAATTGAGAAATATTATGATGGGATAATGGTCACTCAGTCCAAATACATATCAAACATATTAGTCAAGTTTAACATGGCTGAATGTAGGCATGCACCATTCCCTTTCCTTTCAGGGATCAGCCTTAAAGAAGGAAAAAGCACACCTCCCATGAACTGCACTATTTATCGACAACTTGATTGGTAGCTTGTTGTACCTGACACATTCTTGGCCTGATATCTGTTATACCATGAATGATTTATCAATATACATGCAACAGCCTCATTATCTTCATTGAAAGGCAGCCAAGAGGATCCTCCAGTATATTCTAGGAACTAAGACCTACGGCATTCAATATGCAACAGACTCCGAGCTAGAGCTGGTTGGATACAAAGATTTCGATTGGGCGGGTGATTATATTGATCAGAAGTCTACTTTTGGATATGTATTCATGTTTGGTGGCAGCCCCATTTTCTGGTCTAGAAAAAAGTAGGCTGCCATATCATTATCTTCAGCGGAGGCCGAGTATCGAGGAGCGGTGAATGCTTGCATCCAAGCAGTTTGGTTGCAAGGCATTCTTTCAGAGTTTGATCTTGGTAGTACTTTTTCCACTGTCCGCTTTTGTGATAATCAAAGTGCTATTAAGATATCCACAGATCTAGCTACCAGGCAGAGGAACAAGCATGTAGAGATACACATGCAATATATCAGAGAGCTAGTGCATGATAGGACCATCATTCTACAATATTTCCCGACTGATGAGTAGATTGCTGACATCTTCACCAAGAAATTTTCAGAAAAGAAGTTCACTTACCTCTGTTCACTATTGGGGGTGAGTCCATCAAGGTGATCAGACTACTTTCAGTGTTCATCTTGAGGGGGGGGGGGTTTACCCACTGGGTTTTCCCTCTTTTCCTCACTTTGTTTGTTTTTTAGCATTGTTTCAGTTTCAGTATTATACAGGGTGACCTATGGCCTTATTTTCCAGGGCCCTAACATTTTTATGCATTTTATGTTTTCTACTCCTCCTGACTATAGCTTAAGGGGGGTTGTTGGAGACATTTACCACCATACACACTCATTTTGGTCAATTTGGCCTACTTAAACCACTATCCTAAGTATTATTGACTTAATTGACATTAGAGGAGCACTAGATGACATCAGCAAGATGACATCAGCAAGATGACATCCACGCTTACCTTTAGTCAAGGAGGCTAACTTAGCCTTCTCCTACATTCGAGGAGGCTAACTGGAGCACTCTAGGGGTGATCTGAGTGTCATTAATGCCCCATATTGCTAACTGATGGTTACAATCAGTTAAACAGAGCAGTGAAAGCACCTTCCTTCATTAAATTGATTATTTATTGATTATTTAATGAACTAGAGTCAACAAAGGTGCCTCCAACCACTTCTGATGGTCAGTTACACTTCAGTTAACCTCATTGGGGTTCATTGGAGTCATTGATGTGCTACCTTTTGTTGGTTGGCTTGCAGTGACATGTGTCTGAGCTTCTTTCAGTTAGAATCAATCATTTATTACACTCCAACTTCAGTTAGGGCTCAGTTGAGTCAATTAGGGTTTTGATCAGTGGTTAACTTGAGTGTTGACTGTGGCTTACATTCAGTTAAGCTAGACTTACTCATTCAATTCGAATGACCTCCTTGGGAATTCAAATTGCTTTGTCATTCATGCTTACAGCATGATCATTTTATTGTATTACTCATTCTTTGTGTGAATATACAGAGCAACTACTCATTTTGTAGCACTATTACACCATTTTTATGCCTTATTGTTATTAATCTTTGATGAGACTGTGTTTTAGTCCCTGCATTACTGTGACAAATTAATAAATTTGAAATCAATATAAATTAAAGGTACTAATAATTGAAAGATATATATATATATATATATGTGTGTGTGTGTGTGTGTGTGTGTGTGTGTGTGTGTGTGCATTTAATGTACCTTTCTTGTGGGGAACCTCCCCACCGACACCAGCAATATCCTCCTCCTTGCTCACATACACAGAGTGGCTGCCAGAGTGGTTGCTCATCTCCCCAGGAAGAGAGTGTATAGGCATAGAATGCCTAGGAGAACCTGTGAAAATAGAGACATACAATTTGATAATTAAATATACACATGTGAAACAATTTAATTTTATTTAACTAACAACAAAGAGTACATCATGCGCAATTGTATACTTACGAGTCCTCTGCTGACCTCCGGGGCGAGGAATGGCTGCAGATCCGCCAGTGCTCTTCCTTCGGTGAACCAAAGAACCCCGATGTATATATGCATATGCATGAAATAAGACATACTAAATGCAGTCAACATACAATATAAGATAAATGTTAAATATGTCAATAGTAAATATGTAGATTTGAGATGATTAGTGTATCATCACATGGTGCACATTAATAATGGGAAAATGATCATGAGTGTGAGCACAATCAATAAGGAAATGACACATGCAAAGGTTTTTTTGATAGATAGTTGAGCTTGATCATTCATGTCATGTGTTTGAATGCAAAAGTGTTCTTGGGATTCATAGTTTTTGCTTAGTTTGAAGCTCTAACTTTTCATCCCAATCCAGTAAGAGTCTCTAACTTTTCATTTCAAATTCTTTTAAACTTTACTTGTACACATAATTTATGTCGATATCATTTTTTCCCACAAGGTACAAGTCAACCATTCCATCAAGGATATTCGGAAAATATACAACAATATGTTCAACATGTCGGTTTTTTTCCACTAGGTATAAGTCAGTCATGCCATGTGCTTTAGTCTTGTTTTGGTCTACATAGGGAATGTTGGTTGCTTTTGGATTATTGTTGGTGGAATGTATGTTTGTTACACAAGACTAGCTTGATTCTATGATATTGTCCTAGGTAACTTTGATTCACACTTGAATAACAAGTTTCATGTTTTATTTATTTTTTGTTTTTATTTATTTTATTTTTTCAGTTGAAATACAAGAAAAACCACAATACTTAGATTTGAGTTTCCTTAAAATAAAAAGATATAGTTCCACTTCTCTATAAGTTCATATCAAAACTTATATATTTTATTAATAGTTTCTTTTTTTTTAATATTTAAACTATTAATTTAATTTTCTAAAATTTAAAATTTACATTTATATATTTCATTAAATCTTTCATAAACATTTAAATAAAATAAAATTTTAAACTAATTTTTAAAATTATAATTATGTAAATTCTTTATCCATTTAAAAAAAATTAAATTATGATTCCAGTTTTCCATAGTGTAGTGTGTAAATTTATATATTTTATTATTATTTTAAAATATTCTAAATTTATAATTTATAATTTCAAAATGTTGAATATAAATCTATAAAAAATTTCTTAAAAATATTAAAAATATTAAAAATATAGTTTTATCTTAAATTATAGGTTTCTATTAATTTTTTAATTTGCTATTCTTTAAAAAAATTTAAATCATAAATTTCTATTAATTTTTTAATTTGATTTTTTTTTAATTTACATACTGATTCATTAATATTTTTTTCTTCAAAAAAAACAAAAGAAAATCCACATTTTTATCATACTTTTATATGAGCTTCAAAAAAAATTCTAAAATACATAATTACACTTTTCAATAAACTATAATTAAAATATGTTAACTAATAAGTCAAAACATACATATCATATTTTATTATGAAAAAAATATTTATAAAAAATATAAATATGAATTAATATAATATTTTAATTAAATAGTTAATATTTATATATATAATATTTAAATTTGAATATATATCAAAATATTTAAAATAAAATATATTGGTTATTTAGATAAATGCCTACGTCAGTTCAAGGTTCATGATTGTCTCACGTTTAGGGTTTGGATTTTTTCCAATCCTTCGTGTATTCTTGGAGGATTAAAAAAAATTGGGTAGCATTTATGCTTACCCGACACACATTTCAAAATTAAACCGATGGCATAAATGTTGCCGGTTGATAGAAACATTTATACAAACTATAAATTTAAATTTTAAATTTAACAAATTTGAAATTTTTTCAATCTTCTGTGTATTCCCAGAGGATTGAAAAAAATTGAGCATCATTTCTTCTTGCCGGGCACACATTTAAAAATTAAACCGGCAGCATAAACACCACCGGTTGAAAATATATATATATATATATAAACAAAAAATTAAATGTTAAATAAATAAAAAATTTCAATTACAATTTTATAAAAATCCAGCAGCATTTATTCTTACTGGCACACATTGCAAACATATTAGACAAAAAAATAACCTAAAAACATCTATAACAATGACTTTTTTCAATTTTAACCTAACATTTTAAAATTAAAAAAAAATAAAATTTAATTTCGAAAAACAATGTTTGGATGTTACCTCTCTACTCCGACATTGTGGTGAAAGGTAGGGGTGGGCGTGGCTTGTGCAGTAGCTTGATCGAGGTCTCCCGGGATGCAACAGATCGGTCGAGGTCTCTCTGCTTGATCGATCAATGGTCTTCTATGCAAAAAATGGCAAAATGGCCATGACTGCCTGCGGCATTTCTTATATTTTTTGTAACAGGAACCTCGATTGAGGTCCAAATCTCGAGCGAGATCCGAATCTCAATTGAGGATTTATTTAACCCTTGATCGAGCTAGCGGTAAACCCTCGATCGAGATATCAATACCTCGATTGAGGGTTTACTGCTAGCTCGATCGAGGGTTGAATAAATCCTCGATCGAGGTATCAAGACCTCTATCGAGTGTGCATTTTTTTCTTTTTTCCAAAATTGCCTTGCCAAAAATTGTAACCCACCTCGATGGATGGACCCTTAAACCAGTGGAGATATGAATGATTTCATGGAGCCAAGTTCATCGTGTTTTCCCATTCATTGACCTGTCCATGGGTTGAGGTGATTCATTCCTACATTGGAGATAACTTGATCATTACTACTCGGGGTTTCGGACGAACCGTTGGATGCTAGGAGGACTTTGATGTAGGATTTGTCCATTTAAAAACTAACTCTCTAGACCATATGATCTCATTTGCCTTATCTTGTTGTGATTCATGGGCCCTTACAATGATAACGTTTTGAAGGGTGATCATGAAGTTATGGTGTAAATGTCGGGTCATCCTTTAAAGTATCAATTCTTAGTTAGATGGTTTGGAAGGACAATCATAGTTTAAGTGTTACACCTCCAAATGTCACCCTTATGTGTCATTTGTTGTCTTCATGTTTTATCACCATGAGAGACGTGATGTTTATGTTCCCTAGGAATGTTAGGACCTAATATTATATGACTTACTCACTAATTCCTAGCCATTATTAGGAAGTTTCTATTACACTTTGTGGTCGAAAATGAACCTAACAAACCTTATATTTTCCCTATTTATGATATTGTTGCTCCCTTCCTAGTGTTAAGGGAGACAAAATTAGTTTTTCTAGTGTTAGGGGAGCAAAAATATCCCACCTTTTTGTTTTATGGCCTTCCTTGGGGGAGCGAAAATCTCCTTTCACCTCTCCTTCTTGGATCTTGGATCTACATATTCCTGAGATTTTCATGGGATGGTTTCCTCCTTCCAATCCTACTTCACACTCCTTTAATGGTAACCTAGATATTTCATGGTCCAACTTATATGCCATAGATCCAAATATTCCTCCAAGTTGTTTCACCTTCCCTAACCTATAAATTGGACCTCATCCTCTCTCTCAACTTGTTTGAAAAAGATTAAATAGGTATACCTTATGATCATAGGATTATCAAAGGGATTTGGATAGAGATATTGAGGGAAGTATTGCAACAAAGTAAGGTATACATTTGTCTTTGTTCATTTCTTTCTAATCATTATAACTTGGCCTATTCTTCCATATTTTGTTTCCATGCAATGCATGTTTACTATGTACTATCCAAAGTAGAATAGATCTAGTATATGCTTAACACACTTGGAGATAGGTAGTGCTGCATCGTCTTATACATATTGCATCAATATTAGGACCTTTGAAAGGTCAAGATAAAGGATGGAGTAGCGAGGACAGCCATCTAGAACAAGGTGATAAATCTACTTTCTTATATACCCTTATCTCCTCTTGTTTCCATAAAAGATTAGATATATGAATATTTTAGGAACCATTTTGTTTATTTTTTTGTCTTGGTTAGGTGACTAGGGGTCTTTCTAATCCCATGATATATTCTACTTATATATCCTTACGAAGTATTTCTACACATAGAAATTGTAGACTCTACTAGGGAGCTTTCCCTAGGTTTTAATCCCTTCAATTGATTGTTTGAATCCTTTACTATGTTCAAAATCTTGTTTGATCCCGAGTCTTGTGTTCTTTTCTTACCATTGAGAAGAATATTGCATCCTTAGACCTTGTTGTCTGTCATATTCAAACAAGGTCAACCATTTTTGGAATATCCCATAACTTCTTCTCCCCCCACGAAAAAAAAACTTACAGAGAGAAAAACAATTCCACATTTTCTCTCCCCTACAGTGTATCTAGGAGTGAAAATCTCTTAATTATTGCTTTGTTAGCGAAAAAACAGTGCAAAAATTCACTTTTTTTTGCCATTTTTGGGGGTTTGATTGCTTGGTTGTGTTGAGCTTGTTGCGTCAATACTATTTTTGTGTTATTTTGTTGTGCATTTGATGGTGAGAATTCTTTGGATATGATCATTTGATATATTTTTTAATCCTTATTCATCCCTTTTCTTGTCATGGTCCTTGCTTGGAAGCTTGAAACATCTTTGGGTGAACTTGACCCCTTGATTGATTTTTAATTTTATGAGCTTATTTATGTTGTTCAAAAGTCTCTATACCTGTATAACACTTAGTGCGACACATCCAAACCTTGTTTAGGAGGATTTGAGACCTTTGGTATTGTTTCAGAATTGAGTTAGAAATAGGGTTTTTGCATTGAAATTTTATGTTTTGGCTTGTTTTGGAGTTAAATTTTTAATTCTTTCCGAGTCCAGAAATATTTTATCCCTCCCCTAATTTGTTATTTACCACTTCATTGTTTTTGGATTCATTTCTTAAGGTTTCAAAAGAATTTTTGGTTTGGGTTGATTTGGTATTCTTGGGAAGTGGTTGAGTAATATATCCATTTTTAGTCTTGTTTTCTTGGGTATTGCCTTTTTTCTTTATCCATAGATTGTTTGTAGAGGTTGTTTGGATTCTTTACTTCCATATTGTACAAAATTATTTCTTTCAGTCTCTTATGCTATATTGAAAATCCTTGAAATCATATATTTAAACTTTCTTCTTTGTCATTAGATTTGTCCGAGTCACTTTTGGGGTCTTTAATTCATACAAAGAAGGAAAAATTTTCAAGTCTCATATGCATTTGGAGTCTTAAAAGAACAAATTGATTTATTTCTCTTTGTCATTGATTTGTTTAGAACTAGTTATTGGAGTCTTTCTCTTTGAAAAATCAAAGAGGTATCATTTTCAATTATTTTGCAGGTTTGAATGTTATGAATGTAAGGAAATAAGAAAGAGTTTTTGAATTTTTGGTGTTGTAACTGAAGGATGTTTTTTCACTTTAGATTCATATTTGGGTGCATGCTTTGAAATTTTGGCTTGGATTTTATCATTTATTTGAAATCAAAAGCAAAATTTTCTTGTACATTTGGTGAATTCCATTGAAAAATGAAAAGTTATCTTTCTCTCTTGTAAATAGAGGTTCGTTGAATGAAAAGGATTTGCATCCCATTTATTCTTGCATGAGTTGTTCTATGTCCTCACACCACCAGTTTCACTTCCATTTTACCCTGTGAGTAACAACAAGCCCATAAAACTAATGCACTTAACTAAACAAACATTAACCTCATTTGAGGAAATTAAAAGAATTGTGTAGTTAGGTAGGACACTGGGGATATGCATCCAAATAATTCCCCATTGTCATTAACATTTGAAACCTAGAAGTTGTCCTTAGAGGGAACCAAAATGCTCTAGTACTTATTGACACCATTGAGATCGATATGTCGAAGGGCCTCTCCCTTAGGAGGGAAAATGGAAAGACTAGTTCTGAAGGGCTAAGTGGAATAACTTCCTCCACTCTGCACTGAAGGAAACCTAACCATGGTCCTCATTGTTAGCTACTCACCTCCCTATTGGTAGTATAACAGTCCAAGAAATGAATATGCATGACACCTTTCCAGACGTGCCATGAATGAGGTAGCTTAGTTGCCATTTTTATAGGGATATTTTATGCAGTATCCCTTTCAGTATAGGGATATCCTTTATCCATTTTGATCTATCATTTTTCATTATCTGACTGTGGATTTCATCACCCTGTAGGGGATATGACTTGCTAAGTTTTCCATCTTTTAGTTATATGGTTTCCTGCTCTTATACTTCATAATTTATAGGGTCATTTTTATTTTTTGTAGGGTAGTGCTTCCTATTGATGTTCTGGCCTTTATGTTGTAGCTCACTTGCTGCAACATGCACTTGCAGTAGGTTTTTTTAGCCTAATTTTTGTCCTATGTGCCTCTTTTTACTAGATATCCTTCTGCACACTCAGTTCCATTAGGATTTTTGAGATCAATTTTAGAGATGTAACTAGTACCACCCATCATTTGATACAATGGATGACCACAAGTTAAGAATACCATGCAAAATGCAAGGTTTGGATCTTGAAGGGAAAGGGCATCCACCTTCACAACACTCATCCCATTCTTCCAATGAGGGTACAATCCATGAAACAGTTAATTGATACGTTGGAAGAATAGATATTTCTAATGATAATCAACCTAAAGGTGAAATTTAAACTATTTCAGAAGGCTTGTCGCTCAGGATAATCCCCCATTCACTATAATTTATAATAATATATTAGTAGAGCTACCTTAATTTGATGCTTTTTTAGCATACCTCTAAACCATCACCATACATAGTTGACATTATTCAGACATGGATTTGACACTACCTCATCATTCTCATAGGGACACGATGGAATCTACTCCACCTACTACCACTTTGGTTGATCCTATAATAACTACGATGGCTCATATTGTTACTACTCGCACTTTTCCCTTTTGGGGAGCTTCGTCAGCTCAAAACATCTCACATATTGGGAAGATGAATACAATATTTCCATTCATGCACATAAAACCCCTTACATTTCACCCAAATCAAATTCAAAATTCTAGGGGTTTCCTATTATTTTTCCAAGTGATTTGCTTGGTCGCACTATACTCCCCCCGGGAAAGAGAACCATATCAATGTCACCACAGGTCCTGTTATGAGTGTATCAGTTCATCCTTCCCTCCCTCAAGTAAATAATGCATGTTATTTACATATGGCATTCCATAAATTCCTTTCACTATGCAAATAGGGAGGGAATATGTACCTTTAACTAGGGGAAAACCCTTAACTATTGGGAAATATGCCTGCAGTCAATTCCAAAATTGGGGCCAATTTCCTCCTATCATTATCCAACCACTAGGAGGAGGAAAAGGTTATCAACCCACTCCTTCGATGGCTCCTACCACACCTATTTATACTAGGTTACCTTACCTAAGGGTTACCAACATCTGTGGATTCAACCTAACTTGATAGGAACACCTCCACAAGAGGTTCCTCCCAATCAACAAATCATCCCCATGAATTCCCAGCTCCACTAACCCCTATATACAAGAGGACCATCTTATGGTCCTATTGGTATTCCAATGCCCTATAATTATTACCAATATCCACAACCAAACTGACAGTTACCATTCCTATCCACTTTATATTTTATAGACATATCGTGTTTGATGAATGATTCCATCCAACATGCCTATTTTTGGTCTCCTATCCCTACCAAACTCCTGTATGATATTCCAAAATTTGACTGTAAACATGGTCAGTATCACTTATGGTGTTCATCGAATTCCCTAATGGATGACTCCATATGTTTGAGGATCTTGCAATGGAACCTTACCATTACTGTAGCAAAGTGGTATATTGAATTACTACAACACTATGGAAATTTCAGCTCCCCTTCCATGGAATTTTTAAAGCACTTCCAATTACCAATCTGCTATGAAAATGGTACTGATCTTTTAACGTCACTAAGACAGTCTACCTCCACCTAAAATTTTGATCATATACATGAGTGGAGATAGTGACATCGCCTGATCAAAGCCACTATATCGGACCAATTGTGTGATCATTGGTTTAGCAAGTCTTTATTACCACCCATAGTTAGGGATGTCTCCATGGGAGGTGTTGTGACCGAAGAGTAGTCGACCAGTCATGCTCAATATTTGGATTTGGTTTATTCCCAATATAGAACATTCTACGATCTAATCCCTCATGCTCGATGGCCTAACAAAGACCCTTAGAGACATTCCATGGTGCCTCATGACGGTGACATCATAGGTTCTATGAAAACATAGTATAGATACCAATTGACTATATAACAAAGTCAATCTACTTCTACTCCAACATCATGCCATACTACAAACAACAACAAAAATTATCCTTCCTCTACTCATACCTAAGAGATAAATATGGTCCAATCCTCTTGATCTCAGCCATCAAGTGGTAAGAAGAAAAATAAATATAAATATAAAAATTCTTCTAACCAACATTGGGAATACTAAGACTCAAGAAATCAATGCTAATACCAAACTGTAGAGAAAGGTGAAGTTTATTTATTTGATCTATGGAGGTGACCATTATAAAAAGGTTGTCCTCATTGTTAGGAAGTTTACAAATTTATAAAGGGAAACTCCTTACAATTTGTGCTAACTGACTATTTCCCGTCACAACAACAAATGGTTGAACATGACACCTCCACCCCACAAGGGGGTAACACAAACTACCCTCATCAAAGGGATACATGATCCAACTAGTAGCTGATAGGTTTGACTTCAACATGTATGCCTCGACATGTTCATTCAACAGGTTCGCCTTTGACAGGTCTTCCTTGACAGGTTCATTCGACTGGTTCGCCTCGACAGGTCTGCCTCGACATACAACATACCAACATGCTCTACGATGGTTGAACTCCTGAACCGTTATAACTTATTTTGTAACTGAACATAATGGGTAGTCACCCAATAATATTACCATCCTATATAAGAATGTACACTAATGTAACATACATCATCTGATTCCTCCATCTTTCATGGACAAAAAATAATAAATTGGTTCGAATTCTTGCATATTGTCTATTTGTATATTTCTTCTCGACCTAGTGTGTTTCCTGCTTTGTTGATTCTTCGTATAAGATTCCTCCATAACATTACTTGACTCACTCCATTGGTTGTTGTTCCCAGTGTGCACCTGGGCTTGACCTAGATCATTGGTATCAGAGCAAGATCTTGTTCAGAGCTTAAGTTACATAAGCATTTTTATCGAAGTTATTTAACTTATTCTTGTTCAAACATGCTTGTAAACTCAACAACACAAGAAGACACTTCCTTTGAATTCATAGAATATGGTCAAAGAAGAAGACAATAGACATGCAACTGACGAGTCAAATAAACTCATAGAAAAATCAATGGCTCACTAGTGAACCAAAATGTTCGCCTAGTTTAGCGAGATTCTCATGAGAGTCACTGCGAAATATGGGGAATCATCGAAGCGATATCACTCTGATAAAATCATTCCCTTCAAAGTGAAAATGAAACATACCGAACCTTGAATGAAAGATTGACGTGGAATTCATCGACAATTGGGTACAATAATTGGAATCTTACTATGTAGTGAATCAACTCTTTGAAGTAGAAAAAATCACCATTGCATCCTTAAAGATGTCAACCTCCATACACTGCTGGTGGGAGAATATATCGACAGAGATGGAAAAAGAATAAGACCCCATAGATACATGGGTAAAATTTGTCGAATATGTACAAAAGGAGTTCTACCCGCCCAAGTACCTTGAAAAACAGTATAAGAAGTGGTATAAAGTAAGGAAATGGAAATACCAGTCTTTACAGAGTTGCACTGATGATTTCTATCGACTCATGGATAGAATTTGCGTCCAAGAAGAAGAGAAATTGCTTGTCCTGAATTATGTCAGCGGTTAATCCCCATACATTCAGAAAGAGATGGATTTTCTGACTGTCAGTACCCTTATGGATGCATGTCATTATTCCATCAATCTTGAAGCTAAATAGAAAGTAAAATCATGTTTCATGAACAATCCAATAGGTTGAACATCCAATAAGAAGTCACCAGCCGACTCCGACAATTTCAAGATCCCTTCTTAGTAGACTCCTCCAAAGTCTGATCATCAAAAGAATAACTTTCAGAAATACATGAGGGATCATAGAAAACAAGATTTTACTGAGAAATGGTGTGATTGTCATAGTTCAACATGGTATGACATGTCATAATGCGAAGCTCAGAAGAAATTTTTGGCAAACTTGTCGACACCCAACTTGTCTGATAGAACCTTGGTAGAATCTGATCCAGATGCATCAACCCTCTTGGATTCAACCTTGACCACTCTGAAAGCCTCGACCATCATCGATGAGGAGGAATGAGAGCGCCTATTCTATACATAGATATGGGTTGAGAAAAATCCATTACATCTGATTATGGATAATGGTAGCCAGAAGAACTTAATTTCTTAAGATCTTGTGAATAAATTAGGTATTGTCACCACTCCACATCTTCATCCTTACAATATAGGTTGGATGAATGATGGGAAGGAACTAAGGATCACATGATGATGCTGAATCTCCTAATTCATTAAACCTTTTGAAGATAAATTGCTCTATGACATGGCACCGATTTTCGTAGCCGACACTCTATTCAGTAAACGCTACCAATGGGATCAACACAGTACATAACAGTCATGACCTTAGAAGGTGATTGTCAAAATCTAAAATCAATTGTATGGCATACCAGAGTGACAACCCACATCAACAGTTTCTATGACATCTGCCAAACAAAAAAAGAAGATTATCAATCATGTTGAAAAGTTTGCATTAATCATGGTCAAGCCTCAACATTCTAGGAAGACTGCAACAATGAGTCAGCTCACTGACCAGCGCATCTCCCGATAGCAACAATAGATCGAAAACATTCTTGAAGAATACTAGAACATATTTCAAGCACCAGGCGGAGTACCTCTGCATTTTAAGGTAAAACACTCCATTGAACTTGTTCCTATTTCTTCATTACCTAACACATCTTTTTACAGAATATCTATTCTCGAAAATGAATAGATTCGCAGAAAAATCCAAGATTTGATCGACAAGGGTCATATCTGTCCCATCTTTTTTCCTTGTGGAAGTACACTCGTCTTAGTTCCTAAGAAATATAGGACTTTTTGCATGTGCATCAACTATCGGGATCTCAACAAAATTTCAGTGGAGAACATATACCCTCTTCCACGGATTGATGAACTCATCGACAATCTGAAAGGTCCTAAGTTCTTTACGAAACTCGACCTCAGGTCAGGATACAACCAGATTCCAATCGAGTCCACCGATGTATGGGAAATGGCTTTCAAGACTAAGTAAGGATTGTTTGAATGGTTAATCATGCATTTTGTCTTAACCAATGCACTTGTGACCTTCATGAGATATATGGATGACCTTCTACAACCTTTCATCAGTAAACATGTCATTGTTTATCTCGACGATATCTTTATTTTTTAGTCGATCATGGGAAGAACATGTCAAATAGATTTGACACTCTCCAACAACATCGAATGTATATGAACATGGACAAATGGTCATTTGTTATGACCAATATCAACTATTTGGGGCATGTAATTGACTCTACAGGCATTCTTGTCAACCCAAAAAAAGTACAAATCCTCAAAGACTGACCCATTCCTCAAAACATTCATGAACTAAGAAGTTTTCTTGGTTTGGCGAATTTCTATAGATGATTCATACTTGGCTTCAGCCAGATCGCATGGCCTTTGAATCGGTTAATGAAAGGAAATGGGAAAACTATATTCAAATGGAAACTAACACAACAACAAGCTTTTGAACAAATCAAAAACAAGATTTATACTACACTAGTACTTGTGTTACCTTATTTGCATCATCCCTTTGAGATTGAGATGGATGCATCATAATATTCCCTTGACGCAGTGATCATTGAGTCAGGTCACCCAATCACATTTCATTTTGAGACTTTCATAAACACTATTAGAAGGTACTCGACGTATGAAAAACAACTATATGCCATTGTGCAAGATATTAAGAAATGGAGACACTACATTCTTGGAAAAGAAACGATCATCCTCACTGACCATAAACTTCTGTAGTTCGCTCTGTCCCAGTCGAAACTATAGACAACCTGACAAATCAAGTGGATTAATTACCTACAAAAATTTCAGTTGGTAATTAAGTATCGGAAAGGCAAATCCAATTCTGCAGCCAATTGTCTCAGCAGACCACCCATTACTCTACTGTTTACAATGATGAGTATGAAAGGTTATGACACCACTACTTGGCCGCAATTGTATTCAGTAGACTATGTTTTTTCTACAATATATCGACAGCTTCATACTAACAAGTTGTTGACTATCGACTACTTCCTAAAAGATACCTTGCTATACAAGCTTGGACAACTTTGTGTACCGATCGGTGAGCACCGGAAGAAGTTCATTTGGGGTGCACACTACAACAAGAATGTAGGAAATTTTGGATTCGCAAAAACACTTGTTAGCCTCCAAAAGTATTTCTACTGGCCTTGTCTTAAATATGACGTCAACAAGTACATTCGATCGTGCGTGGTTTGTGCCATTGCTAAACTGCCTGTAACACCTTGGGTTTGACCCCATTTGCATTAAAAATGAATATGTTGTATACATTGTAATTAATCATGGTGTGGAGCTAAAGGAAAAATCCCCACCATTGATTTAACATTTTATGTTCTGGCGATTAAAATCATTGCCAATGGTATTTCGTGCTAGCCTGTACATTATAATTTTGGCATCATGTAAATATGCAATTTAATTAAAAACCCCATCCAGCTATGTCAATGCAACAAATAATGATATGGAGGCAATGATTTAATAAGGATAAGCGGGGTGGGGGGGGGATATTTAACCTTTGGGGCCAATGGGGAAAATCCAAATTTCAAAGGGAGAACCCATGAAATAGTCAACTAACTTTCTTGTATCATTCACCCAATCATTTAATTTTTCTAGAAATTGGTTGAAGTAGTTATTGCATGGGGATGTGAAGAGTATGGGAAAGGAAATTTGAATTGGGGGAAAACATTTTTGACTTTTGGGGCAAGTAAACACCCAAAATGCATGCCCATTTGGCCATACACCCATGTTTCCATTTTTCCTCACCATTCTCCTTCACGTGGGATCACTTCATGCAGCTAAAGCTTCCTGTGTGTTCATCCTTCACATTGGGAGTCATTTTACTCATTTTTGCATGCCCAGGAATTTGTTTTGGCATTGTTCAGTAAGTGGGCAAGGGAGATTTATGTTTTCCCTACATTTTCATGGATTCTTCAATGGTTGGGAACCATTTTTACCTTGCTGATTGACCAAGAATCTAGATTCACTTTTTTTGGGTTTATAGAATTCGTTTTGGCTCCCATATTTCCATAGTCACCTTCAGATATCAGAAATGCAAATTTTTTTATTTTGCAGAGGTCAATTTTGTATATATGGTGTCATTAAACGCTTGTTGAGATCGTATTTCTCTCCCTGGTGTTTTTCTCCATCTTGAAATCCATTTTTGGGTTTCCCAATGTTTTTCTAAGGACCAGCGATTGGTATTTTGATGTATGTACACCCTTTCCTTGGTCTAAGCTGTTATGCTCCTTGATTTGGTCTAAATCTGGTTAGGAGTGGAAGAGGTAAACTACTTGATAAATCTAGTGCATGAGGAACCTCACTGAGGGATATTGAGGGTTGATTAGTCCTTACTGCAGATCTTGAATAGAACTTGAAGGGAATGCATAACCTGAGGGACTATACAACAGAGAAGGAGATGATTCCTTGTGTTGGGTGTGTATGTGTTGGAAAATCCAAGTCAGATCTTATGCAGGTGTCCAACTTAGATCTAGCTCAGCAAACAAGCCTTTCCATCCCTTTAGAAGCCTGATAAACCTAAACATAGCTTTGGCTTGGTTGAGTTTTAACATATCTTTGGCTATGTGTGAGCCTTCTTACTTTCCTTATTTCTTGTGGGAATCATGTCCAGCTCGGGGGTGGTAGTATTTCTGAGAGTTTAAGGAGCACACTGGCCTATGGTTGGTTGGAACGTTGTAGCAACATAGCTAGTTACGGGATGATATTATTCGTAAGATAAGTATTCTTGTGTTAAAAATCTCTGTATTTACATTTGATAATGAAATACAATGAACATGTGAATAAATGGAATGGATTTTCTTCCACTATGTGTTAAACATGTATGCATATGTGCATGTTATTACCTCAATGCATTTCATTTTATGTTCATGGGGCTAGTTTCCTGGGTAGATAGTATTATGGTAATGTCCTCTTAAGTGTCAAAATCATTGAAAGATGTTTGTTGAAGCGGAGCCGAGGTGTCAGCAAGGCTCACCAGAAGGGAGTCAAAACAGTGACAGAAAGAGGAAGAGGAGAAGAAAAATTCAATTTTTTTTCTAAGTATAGGAAATCTCGAGAAACGTTTTTCGATGTCACTCTGGAGAAGCTCTCCGAGGCATCTTGGAAGAATTTTTTCGATGCGTGTTGGAAGAGAAAAGAAGATCGATCTGATAAGGCATCGGAAGAGAAAAGAAGATCGATCTGATAAGGTGTCGGAAGAGAAAATAAGATCGATCCAATAAGGCGTCGAAAGAGAAAAGACGATTGATCCGCCGAAGCATCGGAAGGGAAATGAAGATTGATTCACCGAAGCATCAGAATAGAAATGAAGACTCACCTGACACGTCGGAAGAGTTGTATGAGTTCATTTGACACATCGGGTGAGAAACTTGAGTTTTTGTCAATCGGATGGGAAAAGCCGAGTTTCCAGAAACTAATTTTCAGCATTTTTTCAGTGGAATTATAGGGACCAAAAAGACGGCCCTCGTCGTCCCCTTGAGACCGCCATTCTTGGTGAAAACAAAATTATGTGTTTTTACAAAGTTGTCAATGTAGTATTTTCCAAATGCAGGTAAGTAATTATGAACTCATGAGATTGTTATGCAGCTAACAATTGTGTTTATTTACACATTTTGCATAACTATAGTCACCCTCAAAGGCAACATTCCACATAGAGCAGTTTCAAAATTTCGTTCGTGGTTGTTCCAAGATGAGAATCAATGACATGAATGATGCACAGGACCCCTATGAGTTCGAGAAAGATGATATGGCAGAAAATGTCAGAGTTGGAAATGACAAGACACAGTCCAATGGGAGGAGAAATCAAGAGACTCCCCCAGATATTGCAGCCACCATGCGGAGCCTAAGGGTGTAGTTGCAAAGTTGCAGAGAATACAATGAAAGGATGATTAAGGCTCAAGAAGATCAAAATTAGATAAATGCAGCAATACTGCAGATTTTGACAGACATCTAGGGACAGATAAACTCTGGGCATCATATAGCTAATCCAAAGAGAAGCATGAGTAGCGCTAGGGGAGATTCCCGTTAAAGGTCCCATGTCTCTAGGAGGGATTCTAAGGATAGAAGGAATACTCCAGAATGGCCTACCAATGGGTCATTTGATTCTGAAAAACCCAATGGGGATTCAAGCTCTCCATATCCCAGGAATAGGAGGAGGAGATGTTACAACAACAATTCGCGAGATGAATTCAAAAAGGAAATTCCTCCTACTTTTAATGGTGATTTTAAGAATGGTCAAGAAGCTGAGGCTTGGCTTCTTGGGATGAGGAAGTATTTCCAAGTTTAAGACTACTCTAGAAATATGAAAGAAAGGGTAGCTATATTCAATTTGACTGGATGAGCATCCATATGGTGGGAACACCACAGACAAGTAAAGAGGGTTAATGAAAGAAGAATTGTGTGGAAAAAATTCAAGAAATACTTCAAGCAGAAGTACCTCTCTGACAGGTACTATGATGACAAGATTAATGAGTTCCATGAGTTGATATTGGGACAACAAAGCATGGAAGAGTATGCAAATAAGTTCTTGGAACTATTGAGGTATGTCAGGTACATCAAATATGAAAAAGTGAAAATCCAGCATTTATTGAGTGGATTGCTTCAGTCTTACAAAGATAGAATTGAGTTTTATGAACCTAGAACTCTTGACGAAGCAATAAGGAAGGATAAGTATTTCTATGAGCAAAGAAAATGTAAACCTGATTACCATAAGACATGGAAGGAAAAAAAGAATGAGAAGTCTCACCAAAGGAAAAAAGGTTTCAAACCTTATAACTTTAGGAATCAACAGAAGCAACCATCACAATCTAAGAAGCAGCTAGCCAGAGAGATGGGAGAAAATCCTAGAGATCCATAGTAGAAGAGAGAACCTCTCCAATGTTGGAAATGTGGAGGACCTCACATGCACAGGAATTGTCCACTTGAGAATGAGAATGGAAGGCCAACTTACAACATTCAAGAAATAGAAATAGTGGGTTAAATAGCAAGGGTCGTCCCTAGGATTTATGCAAGACTAGAGGATCGCCAAGCAGATCACCAGTCAACTGTGGTTGAAGTTGCAGGTAAGATTGTTGAGCAATCTGCTTCTATTTTGATTGACCCCAGTTCTACTCATGGTTACATTACTCCTAGAGTAGTGGAGATTTGTTCTTTTAAGAAAGTAAAGCATAGAAAATCTTGGTTAGTTCAGCTAGCCACTGGAACTAAGAGAAAGGTTAGCAAAGTGGTAGAGAAATTTCAATTGGTCATGAATGGACTGGTCACTTGTGTCAATCTGAATGTCCTACCACTTGGTTCCTATGATGTTCTCATTGGAATGGATTGGTTAGAATCTCACAGGGTAAATATTGACTGTTATAATAAGGATCTTGAGTGCTTGGATGAAGAATGAAACTCAAGGGTTGTAAGAGGCATTCCAAAGGTGATTTATGTAAGACAAAATTCAACAATGCAATTGAAGAAGTTCTATAGGAAAGGTTGCCAGTTGTATGCAGCTCATATTTTGGAGGCAACAGAGAATGAAACTCGTAGGTTGGAGTACTATCATGTGTTGCAGGAATTTAGGGATGTTTTTCCTGATGAGATTCCAGGGCTTCCTCCAAAGATATAAATTGATTTCATAATTGAACTTGTGCCAAGAGTAGCACCAGTGTCCAAGAAACCCTACAGGATGAGTACACCAGAAATGTTAGAAATGAAGATGTAACTACAAGGGTTATTGGAGAAGACGTATATTAGGTCGAGTGTGTCTCCTTGAGGAGCACCATTTCTGTTTGTAAAGAAGAAAGATGGTACACTTAGGTTGTGTATTGAGTACAAAGTTGAACTTCATCACTTCCTACCATCCTAATACTGATGGGAAAACAGAGAGAGTTAATCAAGTGCTTGAAGACATGCTTCGCATGTATATGATGGGCAAACCAACCAAGTGGGAAGATTATTTACACTTGGTAGATTCTGCTTATAACAATGACAGCAAGCATCCTTGGGGATGAGCCCATATGAAAATTTGTATGGTAGAAGTTTTAGGACACTAGTGACTTGGGATAATCTAGTGAAGATGGTTGTGCTTGGTCAAAAAATGCTCAAGGAGATGGAGCAAGAGGTTGTAAAGATCAGACAGAATCTAAAAGCAACCCAGGATAGACAGAAAAGCTATGCAGATAAGCATAGGGTGAAAAGAGAGTTCAGTGTTGTGGATCATGTTTACCTCAGAGTGAGGGAAAATAAGAGTTCTTTGAAGCTTGGGAGTTGTGCCAAGCTATCACCTAGATATTGTGGGTCGTTTGAAGTGCTTGAAAGAATAGGTTCAATTACATATAGACTTGCATTGTCTGCTTGCACTAGAGCTCATAATGTTTTTCATGTTTCTTTGCTTAAGAAATATGTACATGATCCTAACCATGTGATAAATTGGGATGTGATCCAGGTGGGACCCAAGGGAGAGTTCCAAATCGAGCCAATGTGCATCCTCTACAGGAAGGTCACAATGCTCCGGAGTCAATCCATAGGGCAGGTAAAGGTGCAATGGGAGCACTACTATCCCAAAGAAGCTACATGGGATCTAGAGGATTCCATGTGATTGGCACATCCATTTTTGTTCAATTCTGTGGAACACTGAGGTAATACGAGTGTGGTGTTTTCTTCAATTTTGTAAAGCACTAAAGACAGTGCTATTGAAGGGGGAGGGGAATGCAACACCCCATTTTTTACCCCGTTTGCATTAAAAATGAATATGATTTATATATTGTAATTAATCATGGTGTGGAGCTAAAGGAAAAATCCCCACCATCGATTTAACGCTTTATGTTCCGGTGATTAAAATCGTTGCTGATGTTATTTCATGCTAGCCGGTACATTATAATTTTGGCATCATGTAAATATGCAATTTAATTAAAAACCCCAACCATCTATGTCAATGCAACAAATAATGAGATGGGGGCATGATTTCCAAAGGATAAAGGGAGGGGGGGATATTTAACCTTTGGGACAAATGGGGAAAATCCAAATGTCAAAGGGAGAACCCATAAAACAGTCAACTACCTTTCTTGTCTCATTCACCCAATCATTTAATTTTTCCAAAAATTGGTTGAAGTAGTTATTGCATGGGGATGGGAAGAGTATGGACAAGGAAATTTGAAATGGGGGAAAAACCATTATTGGGGAAAAACCATTTTTTACTTTTGGGGCAAGTAAACACCCAAAATGCATGCCCATTTGTCCATACACAAATGTTTTCCATTTTTCGTCACCATTCTCCTTCATGTGGGATTCCTTAATGTAGTTGAAGCTTCCTGTGTGTTCATCCTTCACTTTGGGAGTCATTTTCTTCATTTTTGCATGCCCAAAAATTCTTTTTGGCATTGTTTAGTAAGTGGGCAAGGGAGATTTACATTTTCCCTGCATTTTCATGGATTCTTCAATGGTTTGTAACCATTTTTACCTTGTTGAGTGGCCAAGAATCTAGATTTACATTTTTGGGGTTTATAGAATTCGTTTTGGCTCCTGTATTTCCATAGTCACCTTCAGAAATAAGAAATGTGATTTGGGATTTTGCAAAGGTTGATTTTGGCTATATGGTGTCATTAAACGATTGTTGATATCGTATTTCTCTCCTTGGTGTTTTTCTCCATCTGTAAATCCATTTTTGGGTTACCCAACATTTTTCTAAGGACGAGCAATTAGTATTTTGCTATATGTGCACCCTTTCCTTGGTCTGAGTTGTTATGCTCCTTGATTTGGTCTGAATCTGGTTAGGAGTGGAAGAGGTAAACTGCTTGATAAATCTAGTTCATGAGGAACCTCACTCAGGGATCTTGAGGGTTGATTATTCCTTACTGGAAATCCTAAATGGCACTTGAAGGAAATGTATAGCTTGAGGGACTATACAATAGAGAATGGGATGATTCCTTGTGTTGGGTGTGTATGTGTGTCACATCCCCATCCCTCAGACCGACGAAGAGGACGCGACGAACACCACAAGTAAATGGGAAAACAGCTCCATGAACATGGACAGGAAAAATGGTGATATTAAAATCTTAAACAACATGTATAACAGAGTGCATAAAACATCATACAAGATGCATAATTCCTCAATCATTTAGCAGAAGCAAACATATTCATAAACCAGCATTCAGCATGTTCATCATAACTCATTAAACATCAATATAATTACAGAGATGGAATAGCAACGATACTTATCATTTGATGAAGAATCCCGCAACCATCTACGTCGCTGCAACGTTCCACCCAACCATAGGCCAGCTTGCTCATCAATCTCTCAGCAATGCTACCACCCCCAAGCTGGGCATGATTCCTCCAAGGATAAGGGTCAATGCAGGCTTACACATAGCCAGGGGACACATTCAACAAACCAACACAGCTAGGTTGGTCAGGCCATCAACAGACCGGCCAAGCCAGCACAGTCCAAAGACCAACCACTGCTTACATGCATCAAAACCATCCCTTCACAGCCCTGTGAAGAAGCAAAGACGACCAGGGATAATCCCAAACAAACCATGAGCACAGCTCAAGCCCACAAGGCAACACAGAGTTGTTCTTGGCCCTCCCGTGGCCAAAAAAAATTGGCTGCAATCCCAAAACCAGGGTACTCCAGCAGCCACAAACGCACAATGAATGATAGTAGCAATCCACAGTCCCAAAACAGGGAAACTCAGCCAACAGATTGGAAATCGATAGTCACCCAAAACGAAATTGAGCACCACAACCAACAAAACGTGGGGGAGACAACAGCCCCAAAACACAAGCAGTGAGCACGACTCACAACATGGGAAAACGACCCCAAATAGTCTATGCATGAGTGCAATTTGCACCAAACCGCAACACACAGAGGAAAGCAATTTCACGGCCACAAATTAGTAAGGGAACTTACACACAGTCTCTGAGCACGAAATGACTCCTACACCTGAGAATCCCAAGTGACAGCCACGATTTCTCTTGCTCTCGGCGTGAGCAAAGCCAATGCAGAGCTCCTGTATTTGAGGATAAAGGATGCGGCCAGCAAAATATGGGAACAAAATCCCACGAACAACAACGAGAACCCCCAACTGGTGCGTGAGGAGAACAGAACCGACCTCCACGTGAGAGTGAACAGGCTAGGGAAGAATGGAAAGAAGGGAGTCGAGGGAGAGTGGAGTGAAGGCAGTCATGGGTGGAGTGGGTGTGTGGGCAAAGGACTGACAATCCTGCCACCCCACTCCCAAAACAATAACTGCCCCAAATACCTCCATCAAGACATCAAAACCAAGACGTTAAAGAGGTTGGTGAACAAGAAAGGTGGCAAACAAACAAAGGTGATAAAACATGGGTTTTTCCCCCATAAAACAAGGTTTGACATCCCCCACCCATTATCCTTTGGAACCATGCCCTTTTCATTCAACGTTGCACTGGCGTAGCTGGTTGTGGTTTTAGTTTTATTTGATGTGCGTATTTACATGATGCCAAATTATAATATGCCAAATGGCACGATAAACCATTGGCAACTATCCCCATTGCCGAAACACACACACAACCAAATCTATGGTGGGGATTTTTCCTTGAGCTCCTCACCACGATTAATTACAATATATACATCATGCAAACGGGGTCAAAACCGGGGACATTACAATGTGTTGGGAAATCCAAGTTAGATCTTGTGCAGGTGTCCATAGATCTATGGTTGAGCTCACTAGCTTAGCAAACAAGCCTTTCCATCCCTTTGGAAACCTGATAAACCCAAACATAGCTTTGGCTTGGCTGAGTTTTAACATATCTTTGGCTATGTGTGAGCCTGCTTACTTTCCTTATTCCTTGTGAGAATCATGCTCAGCTCAGGGGTGGCAGTGTCGCTGAGATATTAAGGAGTACACTGGCCTATGGTTGGGTGGAACATTGAAGCGACATAGCTGGTTGCGGGATGATCTTCTTCATAAGATAAGTATTCTTGTGTTTAAAATATTTACATTTACATTTGATAATGAAACACAATGAACATGTGAATCAATGGAATGGATTTTATTTCATTGTGTGTTAAACATTTATGCATCTATGCATGTTATTACTTCAATGCATTTCATTTTATTTTCATGGGGCTAGTTTCTCAGGTAGATAGTATTACAGTAGCATCCTCTTCATCGATCAAAGGGTTGGGGACGTTACCCCACCAAATTTACTACAAGGACTATACACACCCCTTCCAGTTCCTAGTCATCCATGGGAATCCATTTCTATGGACTACTTGAGGGGATATTCTACTACCAAACATCAGCATGATGCGATACTAGTAGTAGTGGACATATTTTCCAATATGTATATACTCATACCATGCAAGAACTCTACAACAACACAACAAACTACTCAGCTCTTCTTTGAACATGTGTGGAAATTGTATGTATTTTTACCTTATGTGGAAACCATATTTAATTTTACTGCTCAGCTCTTATTTGAACCATATGTATTTTTACCTTTTCTAGATACAAAACTAGGGGGGAATTTCATTTCAATTCACATGGAAGTGGTTGATGTACACTTGGATTACAATTTGTTGCTTGTTAAAAATTCACAAGTGAATTTGACCACAAATTCTGATGGCCTAAATGTCTAATTTTCAACATATTGATGTCAGGAATTCAACAAATTGCTTTCATTTAAAACATCGGTGGAATTTCATGTCAGCTCCGACAAAGAAATTTACTTGTTGGATTTCTGACCCCCCCTTGTTGAAAAACTGTCATCTAATGGAACTCCATACCTATCGGCCTATCGATGCGTACTCCTTTAGAGGTGTCAAATATGTGATGCCCCACTGCACAATGATATCTGACGAATCCCTTAATATTTTTCGGATCACATATGAACTGGAGGCATCAAATGTTTAGCAGGGTCATTGTATTTGATGGATATCTGAAAACCTCCTTCACCAAAGAGATATTGTAAATCCAGCGACGTTTCATTCTCTCCTGTCAGACAACCGATGACGAATGCATCGGTACTGTGGCATAGTCATTGGTATTTTAATTGTACCATCGCTCATCAGATAACCAACAACCCTATTGAAATTGATAAAAATAAATAAATGGAAATCTTTTCAAATCTAAAATAAAAACAATTAAAATAAATGGAAATATTTTCAAATTATGATACATTTGGGAATTGATTTGGTCAAATCTAGAAACAATTAAAATTATTACACGCTAATGAAAGTAGGATCTAGTGTAATGCAATAAAAATTATTACAAACTAGTGAAAATAGATAAAATAAATGTGTTTATATGAAGTATTGAAAAAGACTTGCAATAGATTATGGTAACGCTACACCCATAATTAACAGAGTAAAAAAAAATACAAGGATTCATTTACATGTCCACAAGCATAAAGTTACCATCAAAATCAAAATAAATGCAAACGTTGAAAAAGACATGCATGTGGAGAAAGGGTTTAGGGTAGCAGAAGGGGGCCAACATTGAGAACAAAACTAACGTTTGTCAAAGCAGAGGATCCTTCTTCTTCCATTATCTTTTGAACGCAATCAAATACACCCTTGTATTGATTTGATGTTCCCTATGCCAAAATTAAAAGTTAGATTACCATTGCCATCATGCTTCTCCTATCTTATTGTTTTCAAAAGGAAATGCCTCTTGTCTATGAATTGACTATAGCTTAAATCACTTCTTAAATGGATACCTGAACCATCAATATGGCCTTGATTACATCAAGAGGAGTAGTTATTGCAGCAGTAACAACACCTGCATGAAAAGCATCACAGAGTATTTGATGATATGTCCAATATCATGTCTCATTAAGGAGATGAATATTCTCAAGTTGTGAAAAGACAGGTCTATCTATTGGTATGTTGAAATTTCATATTAATAAAAGAATACAGTTACAACCCAAGTTCAGAGTTAAAATCAAAATTCACAAGAACCCTTGTTTGGATAACTTTGGCTTGCTTTCAGCCTGTATTGAAAATGAATTAGTTATGAATACTTGTAGGGAACATATTGAACTCAAAATTACTCTGAAGGAATTTAAACACCTGGACAAGCTATATCCAGATACTGAAACCATTCAATTCTAGTCAAGCAATCAACTATAAGATTGCTTACACCCTCTATAGCAAACAATGTTTGCCCCTGTGCTTCTCAGAGTTTGATGCACTATTAAAGATGTTAGTCCAACTATAGATAGAACCTTAATTATTCTAAACAAAAGGTCATTAAAACCAAGAGTTAAAAGTTATTCAACAAGAAAAAGATATTTTATTTTGATTTAGCTTTTTTAAATCCAATAAAACCTTAAAAAGACAATGTATTGCTCTATCATGTTCTTAACAAACTCTTACTTTCCCTAATAGGAATTTGTATTGCAATACATCTCAATGAATAACCCATTAATCATTCAACTAGCTTGGGTGCCTAATTAGCAGTTGGTATCTACAATCTTACATACTTGACACTAATTGTGTTGACAAAGCATGCATTGGATAGATGCTCATATTGTTCTAATACCTCTTTTATAGATCTGTGATGGGGTAGTATGCCCATTAGACTGCAGCTTTGGCATATTTTTGTGTAGGATCCACCCGCACACTAGACAGTTCACTAGCTACCAACTTCTGTTAGAGCTAACATAAAACAAAATAAAATGACCAAACCTCTTTTCTAATGATTCCTCTAACCATAGATTGAAAAAGTGCATTCTTCATCTCTATGAGCATACCTTTTACCATTTGCATATTTTGAACTTCTTGGCTACATCTATAACTCTAGAATGCTTAGATCTATATAGGATTATATAGAATATTTTTCTTTCTTCCATCTCATAGCCACCCTTTAAGATTTCATCGAATGAAACTTTCTTCTCTTATTCCCCTTCACCAGAACTTAGAAAATATCAGTTAAGGACCAAGGTTATTTAATACAATTATAGACATAAATATTACAATTACTCCCGTTATTCAAACAAGTCCACAAATTAGTTATAATTGGACAATGGAACTATCCAAACAAATGCATAAAAAAAGAAAAAGGAAAATATAATTGCATATGATGAGAAAATAAATAGTTGTAAATAAATAAGTAATAAGTAATAACATATTTAGGTGTATGCCAAAAAATAATACCAGCAAAAGCATCGATGAGGGCATTTTCTACATCATAAAGATCCCACCTTTCCTACATTCCAAGAGCGGTTCATCAATGATGGTACGAGTCGCTACTTAGTTGAGAGGTTCAATATATCTACGTATTACATGCAACGAATTGTATTTTGGAAATGGAAAAAACACACCTTAATTTAGGTTAGCACTACTAACAAAATACATTGTCCTAATTATAGATAAACAATTGTAACATTTACTAATACTAAACATGGATTATATTTAGACAAAATAATGGTCAAAAAGAATATTGAACAAACTTTTTCATGGACCACAAATTATGGAAAACATATGGCATAGAAATGAGGCGCAGAACAAAGACAATAAGTTGGGTCAAATCATGGATGATAAAAGGTAAATGTTACATACAACTAATGTGTTTTTTTCTTAGTTTCACTATTTTATTCATTTTTCCACAAGGGAAGTTAGGTCAACCTCCTTAAAGGGTTTTTAGACTCATATATATATTCACAGTTGTAAGGTGATTAAGGGTTAGGAAATTTGATTAGAAGCACTTATTGTGGCATCGAATAAACTCTTCATCTGCATCCACCAAATCTAGGTCAGAACCATAATTGCTAGTAATGATATCTTTAGCAACCTATCACGTATCATCCAATTTATTGTATACAATATATTGGTAATATGTGATTGAATCAATGGTGCTTATAGTAGTTTTATGACTATTGATTGTCAAAGATTAAAGTGTTGATAAATGATTGGTAGTTAGTAGTTCAATTTTTTTATTCTTTATTCATTCAATATGTGATTATTTCAATTGGTTTCTTGTTACAGTCACTTCCAAAACCTATTCTCAACCATTTAAATTTAGCGCTTTGGAATCATCCTTGCTCTTTATCTTTTCTAGGACAGTTGAAGATGGATTTTTGTAATATGTTTCATTTCTTCATAATATGCGTGGACTATCATATAAGGTTCTAGTATACACCTTCTAATGATACCCCCCCCGTGATTGGAAAAACACTAGTCCAAATGAAGAGGATCGCCAACCATGACAAGGGTTGTCCTACCTATAATTATCATGCAAATTTTGTTTGTGTAGATTCATGTGATAACAAATTGGTGTCATTGATGGGGACTTCATTAATCTCTAAATTGAAATCCTTAGTAAGGGAGTAGAAGGATGTATTTGTGTGGTTTTATGATGATTTAGATACCTATGATACTAAGTTGATAAATCATACAAGTCCACTGAACAAGGATGAAAGACCATTCAAATAGAATCATTGAAGACACATGAACCCTAACATAGCTCTAGTGATATAGAGAGAGTTACAAAATCTCATGGATTCCCACATCATCACCCCTACTATGTATTCAAACTAGATTGCTAATGTTGTTCCTGTTAGAAATAAGAATGGATACATTCAGATTTGTATTGATTTCATAAATATTAACCTTATGTCTCCCAAAGACAATTACCCCATTCCAGGCATAGAGAATGTTTTACAACTTAATATAATAGGATTAGGGATAATGTCCACGTTGGAAATATTCTTTGGTTGCAACTACATATCAGAATCCAATTAGGTAGGTCGACTTAAAGGAGGGTTAAGTTATCCTTTTCAAGTATAAATAAGGAAACTCCTCCTCATTTGTAATCAATATCATGGGATCAAATAAGATACTTTTTCTCTTTCTTCTTGTGTAATGGGTTAATCGATTGGTGTGCACCTCCTTTCTTGGAAATTTCTAGGTGTTTTCAAGGGTAAAGTTGATGCATGAGGTCCCTTTACTATCTTTAAAAGTTTGTCTAAGGTGAAAATATTCTGCGTTGTCAATTTTTCTATGTGATTGGGTCTATTAATGAATGGACAAGGAAAATGAGATAATAAAAAATGAATAGGGTCTATATCCTTGTGAACTTAGCAACTGGTTTGTTTGAGTTTTGATTGATGAATAAAATGTGAAGAAGGCATGATCAATCAGATTTTCCCTGAGTACTTTTGCAAAACATACATGAAACAAAGCTATGTTGGCGATACTAATTATAATTTTTTGGTACAATTTACCTTGATTTATGGAGAATGGCACTGTCTTCTTTTGCTTTACCTTTCAAAACATTTTTCAACATACTACAAATATTTTCTTGTTGCAATAATTTCATGTTAGGACCCATCAAATAAATATTTGCATGTTTATGAAAATAAAAAAATGAAGCTAAAAAAATACAGTTTGAGTAGTATGTCTCAATGAATAAAAACAACAATAATAATGAACATTTTACAATTGATGAACATTTTTAATTTAACAATGTAAATTATAATAATATTCAAGTAAAATAATTGGTAATAAAAGATCACCTAAGGAAACATGGAGAACCACAACACTATGTATATAAGGCCATCTATCACATCAAAAGGCCAATTTTTCCTCTGAAATATGAAAATGTTTCCCAAGGCTATCTGTAACAAGTTCCAATGGATGAGTCAAATAGCAATAGTAAAATTTAAATGCTACAATTATAGAAATTACTATTTTTAATGTATAATTTCTTACCATTCATTGAGCTCCTCTTTGTTTTGAGAATAATTTAATATTCCCTACTAAACAGAACCAACCACTTGAAGGTGGAATCTCTTATGGCCCCTCCCCCCCTCACATCACTTTGAATTCCCCAAACCGAGTGCATCTACTTGAAAATAAAAATTTATTACAAATTCATTCATTCAATAGCTGAAAAAAACTATCATTAAATCATCATTAAACCATTCATTCATTCAATAGCTGAAAAAAATTTCATTAAACAATTCATTAAACCATTCATTCAGTCAATAGCTGATAAAACCTTTAAGTAAACCATTCATTAAATAGTGGAAAAAACCATGCATAACATTGTATTATAAAACATAATTACTCGAAATTTCTTCAGTCACTTCTTTTTTAATTTTCTTCTCTTTACAAAATGAGCAAGAAGAGCATCTTCTGTAATTTCTTGTTTGGTCTCCCTTGTATATTGCTCGCCACTTGGATCTTGTGGAAAGGGGCTCAGAATTGTTGCAATAATCTGAAAATGTTGCATTAATTTATTTTTGTTTCTATAATTACAAGTATTTCATTTAAAAAAAAATTACAAAGGTGTTTTTTTACCTGGCGTGGGAACATCATATTCTTCATTATCTTGTCCAAAATCAACATGTATAGTGTGACCATCGGCATGCTCTACATTTGAAATATGGGGAAGTACAATTAATGTTCACCACCTTCAATTATCTATACAAAACAATAGCATATTAATAAATTCATTACCAGGAATCGAAGCATGACCTTCGACTGGTTGGTATATATCATGGACATTAACGGGATCATTGCTTTCCTACTCAAAACAGAATAAATATTTTATGTAAATTGTTTATAACGAATATATTGCATGACAATTAATAAATTTTCATTAAACTATATAGTTTTTATATACTTGTGCACTAGATGGATCACCAAAACACCATGTATGCCCAGACAAGATTTTTTGGCGTTCAAAAAAAGCTTCAAAGCCATGTTGGAAGCCAAGCTTCAAGTCTTCCTCAGTGGGCACTTCTTTGAATCCGTCAGCCTGCATATTTTCATAATGTCATTAATTTTACATTTTGCGTCGGAATAAAATGAAAAACAATTTTGTATTTATTATTTGGATGCAGTATTGGGTATTCGATACTTACAAATCATGCCTCCAAATTCGAATATCCACCAGGCCCAAGATTACGTTGACCAATTTTATCCAGTCTTGCCTTTGTGGCCTTTGATGTGTCTGACAACCTAATCAAGTGTTGAATTACGTTAGTCGATGTTTCAAATCGGATATAAAAATTAATAATAATAAGGCTTACCATTACATTATGGAATGTATTGCATACCTCCCTGTGCCCGGTGGTATCATTCCTTCTTTTCTCAAATCTCTCTCTTTTCCATCTTCCAATAGGGCTTTCCACACCCTTGATGGAATCATCAAAGGGTGCTCATACCGAGGGTTCTTTTCTAGGTGAACCCTAGATTGGTCTTAGACAATATTCATATGTTGTCCAACCTTCTTTAAGACCTTCATTGTCTCGAATGTATCTTTGTCGAACAGTCCAACCAACCGAATAGTTAGTTCATCCTTTAAATATTTTGCTTGTATTTCCCACCTTATGTTGATGGTGGACCTAAATATATCCAAGGTCAAATCATTTATATTTTTATAAAATACATCATTTCCTGCAAAACAATCATGCCATCATTAGTTTAAAAAACAATTATCAATATATTAGAAACAAATTATAAAAACTAAATTGAAAAATCTATAATTACCTGGAATATTCTCTATATTTATTGGAACAAGTTCCTCGTTCAACAAACATATTGTCACTATTGAACCTATGCTAGTGATACAGGAATATCCAGGGAATGCTACTTCAACATCAAGATTAGTATCAGACCCTTCCTCCACCCCTTCTTTTGCATGATCTGTTGTGCGTCGGTTAGCATCAGCTACACCCTCTGCTAGCCTCGGGGGTGTCGCATAACATGTTTCCAACTATTCATTTGACAACATAGGTGCAATATGTAGTGTACATGGAGTTTTTTCCTCACTGGGCCCAATACCTCCTTCACCCCTAGTGTGTAGTTACAAAATTTCCTGTAAATACAAACCATTCAATTATAAGTTCACGATCATATAAAATTAAAAATTATAAAGTTCTAAATGAATTCATCTTATGATTCCACAACTTACTTCCAAGGCCTAAGATATTTGGATCAACACTTGAACCTTTTCTTTGACCTCTTCTATTTGTAGAATTATGAATAGCAGACGAAGCATATCCGCATGAATTTATTTTAAGGTCTTCTCTAGCAGCTTCACCGGATCTATGGAAGAACCAATGTCAACATCATTCAAAAACTCGTTGACATCAAAATCTATGGACTGTTGTGTTGCTGTTTCATAAACCAAATCATTTGTCTGCAACAAAAATATATAAAACATTGCTTAATTATTGAAGCAATAGGATTAGCAAAAAATTATATTAACAAAAAATATCTATCATGATAGATTCCTAGAATTACATCTAGGTTTACCTGATGCCTATACGACGGTGTAGTCTGATTAACAGCTGGGGACTTTCCCGCATCATCCACCTGCAAAAAAAAGTAGACAACATTATCATAATGAACGCAATTATAAAAACAAAAAAATACATAACAAAATAAACATTATGCTACATTTTATATATGTGTATAATTTTGAAGTATTTCAATTGTATAATTACATTCAGGTTTACATGTTTCCCCGAGGTTGTAGTCCTTTGATCAACAGCCGAGTGGCTTCCCCGATCAACACTTTGCATGAAATATAGACAAGATTATATTGACCAAATGAATATACTATTGAAAAAACATAACAAAAGAAGTATTTGTACATATTAATTTTTTACAATGGCATCGATGTATACCGGCCGCCTCGAGGAAATTCTAGTAACATCTACTATGAGGGAGGTGCCCCTGACATAACTCTGCATCAAAAACATACTAAAAATTACCTAATGAAACCAAAATACTCACTAAAACAATTTCATAACATAACATTTTTACCTATACATGTTTCCTCGAGGATGGTGTACTCCTCTCACTAGTTGATAGGGTGATGCGCCCCTGATCACCTCCCTTCGAAGTCAACATAGAAAATTTAATAAAAAATTATAATTATTTTCTAAGGAAAAATCCTAAAGATGTTAAAATAATTAATAAAGGTTTGGGTAAATTGTTGTATGTACCACATCCATACTAACCTTGTTTGTATCTACTCAATTCAAATTGTACTCAATAAGCAACTCTTCCCTAGCAGCTATTGATTTAATGGCACATACAAAGACACAGTTTCCTTCATCCCCCTCAAATATGTAGTTGGGTTGCTTAAGTGTAGACCCTAGTTGTGTACGGTTTATAAACCCCGCAATATTCCTAGTTGTCTTTGGCCTTCCGTCAATGTACAATGTTGCTCCTTTATTTTGATCTTGTCTTTCAGTAGTAAATAATTTGCTAACAACCCATATCTATGCATACTTCATGTATATTGGACTAGGTGTTACGGAGAAAAATTCCTATGGCTTGGGGTACCACAACAGACAGAGTAACCGTAGAAATCAATCCTTTCCTATATGCAAGAGAAACCAAACATATAACACTAGAGGATATCGATACATACCTTATTCCGGACGGTTGATGTAGATCCTCATTGAGCTTTTCCACTATCACTTGTATAAGTAATTTGCTCTCTCAACATTCAGTAAACAAGACAAGCATGCTATATATAATTGTGTTAGACATACTCTAGCATATATAATCAATAACATATAAGCATTTAAAATCATCCATGGATTCAATACTCATTTAAATACACATCATTGGACATGAAAATATATTTCTACTAATATAAAACAAAGATTACAATAGTAACAACCTCTGTCAGTACGTCTGTGAATCGGAGAAACTGAGTCCTCCACCTAGGCCTCCACCACTTCAATCCTCCATCTCTCGATAGAAATCTCACAACAAAAGAAAATCTTGGGAGGAACACAAAGTGCTCCAAGGGACAAAGGGATGTAGACTCAAGTACAAGCTTTGGCAACAATGGACTATAGTTTTCTTGCTCTTCAATTCCTCCCCCTTTCAATGTATCCAAAGGTTTCCTTATATAGTGCTTCAATGGGGTAATGGAAGGTCAAATTCGAGTGATCTCAAGGCATATATAAGGCCAAGAGACAAGTGACTTGGATCCACATCAAGGAAAACTCCAAAACTATTTGGCCTTTTGCACACATCCCAATGTATGCAGGTTTGAGGGTCAAATCCACGTATATACGTGAGAACAGGTTTAAAAGTCACGTATAGAAAATAAGACATGTTTTTAGGGATGATATTGGAAACATCAAAGGTACAAAAATGGTCCATGGGGTCTAAAGAGTCTACAGAGGGAGAGGGAAGGCCATAAAGGTGTGGTCCACCATGTGTGGTAAAATCAGCTGTAACAGATGCCCCCTAATGTGTGAGGTCAGAGGGGTGAGACGATGGTCGAAATACATTATAATTCCATCCTAGAAGTGGAGTGATGAAGAACCAGGTCGAAGAACCAGTCATCCAATAGTACAATATACTGATTAAACTCTGCACATAACTACAAGTAGATATAGCAGTTCCAGATACATAAGAGTACAATGGCCATGAATAGGCCTGATACAAAATATGACATGTGTGGTCATTGCCACGTATAATATAGATAGATCAGAATCTCCATGATGAATATATACAAAGGATCATGATCTCCATGATGGCTGGAAACCTCTGACATACACTGGAATCAAGTCACGAGAGATGAAATCTCATGAACACTGGCACGATCAAGGAGGTAGCATATATGAAATGCCACCAATCTGGAAGGTCTTCTACACAATATGCTACAAGTACATGTCCTACTATGTGAATAGAGGTGTTGAGATCAAACATACTAGTCCATCGTTTGATTACCGATCATTGATGTATACCATTAACAGACGCAAGATCACCCACCGATAATGAAATGGGAATCAAGGTACTAGAGTGCAAACTAACAAGGGTGAATAAATGTGTTGAGCTCGAACACTTGAAAGGATCATCGATCAGGGGACATTGATATATTCCCAAAAACTATCGACGTTGAGAGAACCTGCCACTGATGACTGCAAATCTCAAGGCACTAAAAAATGACTCTAGATTCCTATCCTAGAATAAATGATTTGAAGTTGATGGGATGAAATCCACTAGAAGGAGGGCATTAAGGAATCCCCCATCATCCAACACAAGGTACTTAGCAAAGCTGTATAATGTGGAAGGACTCCATCATAATGTGCATGAACCAGTATTAGTACCGGGAATGGCTCACATGCAAAGTCAACAGAACTGAGGAATGGCCTACTCAGGTTTCACCTTCCTTCAAACAAGAGCATAAAGGCAAATGGTGATTGAATGTAGGCAGCATAGATTGGATATACAAAACTAGGACATCTCTGTGACACAGGACGTATCGACAGAGGCTCCATAGGGACTGAAATCTTAACCAGTCGGTGGAGATAAACTCAGATAAATGAGTACAACTCCTAAATTCAAACTATTAACCCAACCAACAGATGTGATATACAATGCTCTGTTCGAAGGTGGCATGAATCGACTGCTACCAAAGATAACATCTTTTCTTGTCCGGATTTTTGGTTTTTTGATTTTTTGGACTTTTTCAAATATTGAAAAAGAATAAAAGTGTTTTATAGTTACATACTAGGAGGAGACGAGTGTCAATGAACAAACAAACTAGTTCCAAGCAGTGAAACATACCTATGCTCGATGCAAGGATACATGTGTAGGATAACGACACTCGGGGGAAAGTCCCCTCCCAGTACAAATGGGGAATCAAGCTGCAAAAGATATATAAAATGGCTTTGCATGGCTAGACATGAGACAAGCTCGAGCTATATGGCTGATAATCAAAGTCAAGGAAGCTGACATAAGGCTCAATGAGGCAAGCAAAACTCATGATAATGCAATTACAACTTGACATAAGGGAGTCCTAGGGACAAAGGCCAGCAAAAATATCAATAGTATGAGGCTCTTGCGCAAAGATATGGCGATACTATACAATGGACTCCCACACCCTAAAGGGAAAAAATGTTGGCATGGGCACAAAATGTAACAAAGGAGCTAACTAGGGCACCCATGTATGGTCAAGGTCTACCATTCACATCATGTCACTTCTAAAACAACAAGAAGGTTCTGTAACAAGATAGAATGGGTTTGTACCTAAGGTTATAATGAAATGGTCATAAGGTCATGCAAAATGCACACGGATGTGAAATCTAACTTATATGTCAATTTAGACATAATACCTGAAAGTGTCACGAACGGGTCAAAACAATGGTTGAAACGATGCTCAAAACAGACTCCTACATCATCAGATTAGTCCAAAACGGTCCAAAATGGTCAGAAACGGCTCAAAACTATAGAAAGGGGGTAAAAAAATTCAAAATTTTCAAATTTTTTCTATAAATAGTAAGAAATTCAAAAATTACATATCATTTGAAATTTTTACCCATTTGAGCTTAGAACTTCAATCGCCAATCCCAGGAGCTTTGTCCAGCGAAATTCGACACCGTTTGTTCCAGGTAACTTATCATGTCCTCCTATTCCCTTTTTATGTAAATTTTTTCAATTTCCAAAGTCAATTTTTTACTTTTAGGCCAGTATAGATTTGTCTTTTTGGCCCACGCAGAAATCAGGGCTTTTCCACGTATAGGGCTGGCTATACGCAGAAAAACCTCCCAAACCCGCGTACATACACGGCTATTTTGTAAACAGTCACGTATATGGCCGCACACATGGTTTTTAAGGATATAATGACCAAAATTTGTTTTTAATGTGCAGGATGGTCCTAGAATGGCGGGAGAGGGAACATGGAGATGTAGAAGAGGCTGTTCGGGGTGATTTGATGGTTCAACAAGCTCTACGTGCATGTGGGATATACAAGTTTTGGTGTCTTAGCAGCCTGAGGGCCAAACCAAGACTCCTACAGATGCTAGTAGACTACTGGGATCCAGACTTTGAGTCTTTCCACATTGATTACAGGATTGCCCTAATGGGGAAAGGTGGTGAACCTACATTCTCGCGGGCCCGAAAGTGGCCTCACCATTGATGAGTACATTGCAGTATACTATTTTCTGGACACGAAAAAGGTTGGGAGTCAGATCCCAACAAACTCCATCCAAGTACTAGCCCTGAATACCATACTATTGGCACTCAGTAGGATAACTGGTCTAGCATCACTCCACTAGGCCTTGCGGCCATTGATCTTCTATGCAGTGGAGTGCATGAGACCCACAGTTTACGATTGGATTACTGTGCTATTGAGTAACAAGAAGCAACAGCTCAGTGACTGCAAGATGGGAAGGGTATGAAACTTCAGTTTCGACAGTATACTGAGCATGTTTTGGGGCTAATCCCTAGAGATGATGTTCCTCCTCACGGGATTCAAGATCCGGCCCAACGGCATTGGGCAGATGCTATGAGTAGACTGGGCGGAGGTAGGGTTTCCAACCCCTACCTAGCTGATTTCTTTCCATGGTGGTGGAAAGAGATTATTTCCATCGATGATTACCCTTATGCAGGGACAGATTTTCGGGGAGATCCCAACATGCCCCTACCACTCGGAGCAGCATATGGTGATATTGTTAAGGAATCCCAAACCCTCTTTTTAAGTTTTTTGAATTATAATTTTTTTTTTGTTTTCTTTGATATATAGAATCAAAAGACATATTTTGGTGTGACGACACGTAGTGACAATCTATCATATGTATGCAGATGTTGGACCACGGTGGCCTGAGGAATTCCCTCGTCATAGACAGAGAGGGAAAAGAGATGATATCATGGGTGTGGATGCTCCAAAGAATCCACACAAAATTTGTACGATTGACACACTGGGTACCCATGGCGCAAGTCGAGGACTTGCCTCAGGCCATGCAGCATCAAGTGGTTGGTGTACCATGAGCATGGGTTCGGTTATTTTGATGACTAGCTAGAGCCATGGTGTGCTACCACGATCAGAACCCCCCTCCTCCTCCATAGGATTAGAGACTTGAGAGTGATTCATTTTTGTACTACCATGTATTATATTTTGGTGGCTCGAAATCCCCATTTTTGTATTATGACACTTATGTATTATGACGTCACATTTTGGATGTTTAATGAAATTTTTTTTATGATGATCGATTTTATTTATTTACATGTGTGTAAAAATGTATGTTTGTGATGTGCTTATGGTCTATGAAAAAAATTCCAATCTAACACATAGTTAGCATATGAGTCAGCAACTTGATTATAAATTCTGGAAACATGTATGTATGTTATGTTGTCAAATTGTCGTTCTAACAATCTCACATGTAAGAATATTCATAATAATGTCAGATCCCTAACACGATACAAGCCATTAAGTTGTGACACTACTAACTGCAAATCAAGACATACCTCAAGAGAGAGAACACCATGTGAAATGGCATCCCGTAATAGCTCGATAACGGAACTATACTTAGCAACATTGTTCGAAGAAGGCCATAAACATATGCCTCCTGAAGAAAATACCTGACCCATAGGAGTATAAATCACCCAAGCAGTAGAGGCTGAGTGTTGAGTGTGGCGGCTAGCACCATCAGCAAATCCTATGAAAGCAGAAGACTCCATTGACATCTACCATAAGAAATGAAAGCTAATCAACAAACCTAATCACCATAAGAAAAATTAGCTATGCAAAAAAACTGTACAATAATATACAATAATCAACCCTGGCTAAAGATCATGCATAGTATTTTTTAAGATAGAGCCCATTTCTAGGCTCCTCCAAGGCTGTCCCTTCATAATATACCAGCTCATAGGTGCCATTCTCTAACACATGTTTGACCACGTAAGGACAACGCCACATGGGATTGAACTTCCCTGCCCCCAAGGGTTCTTTATCTTGATCCCATAAAAGGACCAAATCTCCTTTACTAAACCTCCTTTCATAGACAGACTTATCATACTGGACCTTAACATGATGCTTATTCACCTATAGAGCCACTAAAGCATCTCGGCGCTGATCATCAATCTACTCTAAGTGGACCAAACTTTCTTCCAATGTGAAAGTGTCTGTTAAAATCTCTATAGCTAGTTTCAATGAAGGTATTTCGCATTCAACTGGAAAGACAGACTCCACTCCCTGTATGAGCTGATATGGAGAAAAATCGGTGGCAGTCTTAACCGCAGTCCTATATGCCCACAAAGCAGGATTTGACATGATATGCCAATTTGTTTTTCTTTGTGCAATGGTTCGTTGGAGAATGGACTTAAGTGATTTGTTCACTACTTCAACATGTTCATTCGCCTGAGGGTAATAAGAAGAGGAGTTTTCCTGCTTATACCTTAGCTTTGAGGCCAACTCTTTCATCATTCGATTCTCAAAGTGCCTACCATGGTCAGTGACAAGCTCTTTCGGAATACCGAACCGAGTAATAATTTGGTTGAATATGAAATGCGCGGCCATCTCACCATTGGATTTAATCATGAGCATAGCCTCAACCCATTTCATGAAATAATAAATGACCACTATAATATGATGATGCCCCCTAGCTGAAGCTGGGTTGAAATCCATGAAGTCAAGCCCCCACCTGGTGAAGGGACCAGTGGTGATAATTGGCTGTAACGGGGTAGGATGTGAGTGCATATTGTGTGCAAACACCTGGCAAGGGTGACACTTCTTGACCGCATTAACACAATATTTAAATATTGTCGGCTAAAAATATCTCGCTCTTAATATTTTTTGGGCTGTAGAAAGCCGAGATAAATGACCACCACACGCCCCTCCATGGCAATCATTCAGCACAACCTCAGCCTCCTCATGGGTTAAACAATGACATAAAATGGAATCTACCCCACGGCAGTACAAAGTGTTATCCACTATAAGGTAGTTCTTAGATACTTGATGTAATCATCGTCGCTCATCCCATGAAAGCTGAGTAGGGACCTTCAATGTTTGTAAATATACGATAATATCCCCATACCATGGATCCAAAGTTGAGATAAGGAAGATATGCTCATAGAAAAAGGTATCCTCATAAACTTCCTCCTCCTCCTCACTTGGGAAATAAAAAATGAGCTCCACGAAAATTAACGATTTCTTCGATTTTGCCGAAACAAATTCGAGATCAAATTCTTGCAAAATAACAATTCATTTATTATACTTTGCCCCGATCATCCTTCTAGTGAGGACGAACTGAAATGGATTGACATGAGCTATCACCAAGGTCTGGAGAAGGAGAATGTAGTGTCTTAATCTCTGAACCGCATGAATAGTAGCTAAGGCAAGTTTCTCAACATGGGAATAATGGATTTCTGCATCTATAAGGTTACGGCTCAAATAATATATGACATGCTCATGTATCTCCTCATTCTCCTGAACCAAAACCATACCAATCATCTCCACGGATGTGGCCACATAAATCAAAAAGTCATGACTATAGTCGGGTGGACTAAGCATGTGGTCTGATGCTAAGGCTCACTTAAGAGCATCAAAGGACTCTTGGGCTTGCTCATCCCATCAAAAGGTAGTGTCCTTCTTCAAAATATGCATAAAGCCCTTAGTCAAATTGGAAAAGTTAACCACGAATCTCCGTAAGAAGTTTTCCATGCCTTGCAAACATTGAAGATGTCTAATATTTCTCAGGAGAGACAATTGAAGTATTTCCTAAACCTTTAAGGGATCGACTCTTATACCCTCCTTAGAAACAGTGAATCCTAGCAAGTGACCTGACTTCACGCAAAAGATGCACTTATGAGGATTTAACCTAACCTGGTAGTGGCAGTGAATTTTGAACACTAATATCAAATGGTAGGAATGATGCACTCTCATCCGAGAATGAGCAGCAAGGTCATCCAAAAATACTTCAATAATCGATTTGAGATCATGAAAAATCAAGGTCATAACCCACTGAAATGTGGATCCAACATTTTTGAGACTGAAAGGCATCTTCCAATATGCAAACGCACCCCAAGGACAAATAAATGTAGTTTTGTGTTGATCCTCGGGTTTAATTTGAATTTGATTATATCTGGAAAAGCCGTCCATGAAGGAAAATACCTCGCTTCCCACACACTCATCCAAAATCTGATCAATAAATGGCGTGGGAAAATTATCCTTAGGACATGCACGATTTAAATCATGGAAATCAGTACATATATGGAGCACTCCCTGCTTCTTATCAACCAGAACAGGGTTTGAAACCCACTTTGTCAAGGGAAAGGGATAGATAAAGACGGCTTTCAACAACTTTTCTATCTCATCCTTAATCACGGGTGCTTTTCTAGGATTCACTACACGCAAACATTGTCGAACAGGATTCACATTTGGATAGGTCTTAATTTCATGTTCGATAACACGAGGGTTGATACTTGGCATTTCCTTGTATGACCAAGAAAAGATATCACGAAACTCTTTTAACAGCTCGGTATACTCCAGAATCTCAGCATGGGAACATTCTACCCCAATATAGACATTCTCAATCTTGCCAGGATCGCGAGAGATATTGATAGGAATCGTAGGTGATATATTCGCTATGTTCCCATCAGCCATCTGACCAGGAGAGCTTAGTGGAAGCACGGGACTACCAATATTCTCGCTAAGAATCTCCCTAAAGTCCTCATGCTCCAAACAATCAAGCTCAGGAAGAAAATAAGATCTATGATGTAACTCTTCCCAAGGTGGCTCAACTCCAGACATGGCCTCAATAATAGCTTCATCTAATGGAAAAACACTATCAAGGCATTCATGTGCATGAGAGGACTCAAATGCCCATGCAGGAAGCACATACGGGTCCTTCTCTTCTGTGCGTGAAGAGGAAGGACTAGGATCTACACCACAATCAAGATTTGCTTGATATGCAATCGATGCTGCAAGAAATGTCACGTCCATTTTGATAAGTCCATTCGAAAGACTCGGTGTAGGAAGAATCCAAGGATCTTCCATATGGGAAGTGTGAAAAGACAGCGAATTCAATGAAGATGAATCCCCATCAAAACTAGATCCAACCATAAGGACGAGTGAAGGACAACTAAATGTCCCCATAAGGGATGGATACATACCTACACCCACACTCCCAATTGCTGGCTGAGAGTGGTCGATAATTGGGATCGGAGCTCCCAATAATGCACTAACACTTAGATTTTTGAATGGTGTTTCACCAATTCTATTACGGAGAAAACTCCTATGGCTTGGGGTACCACAACAGACAGAGTAACTGCAGAAATGAATCCTTTCCTATATGCAAGAGAAACCAAACATCTAACACTAGAGGATCTCGATACATACCTTATTCTGGACAGTTGATGTAGATCCCCATTGAGATTTTCCACTCTTGCTTGTATAAGTAATTTGCTCTCTCAACATTCAGCAAACAAGACAAGCATGCTATATATAATTGTGTTAGATCTACTCTAGCATATATAATCAATAGCATATAAGAATTTAAAAGAATCCATGGATTCAATACTCATTTAAATACACATCATTGGACAGGAAAAGATATTTCTATTAATATAAAACAGAGATTACAATAGTTAAAACCTTCATCGGCACGTCTGCGAATCGGAGAAACTGAGTCCTCCACCTAGGCCTCCACCACTTCAATCCTCCATCTCTCGATAGCAAGCTCACAAGAAAAGGAAAGCTTGGGAAGAACACAAAGTGCTCCAAGGGACAAAGGAATGCAGACTCAAGTACAAGCTCCGGCAACAATGGACTATAATTTTCTTGCTCTTCAATTCCTCTCCTTTCAATGTATCCAAAGGGTTCCTTATATAGTGCTTCAATGGGGTAATGGAAGGTCAAATACGAGTGATCTCAAGGCATATAGAAGGCTGAGAGACAAGTGACTCGGATCCACATTAAGGAAAACTACAAAACTATTTAGCCTTTTGCACACATCTCGATGTACGCGGGTTTGAGGATCAAATCCGCGTATATGCGCAAGAACAAGTTTAAAAGTCGTGTATAGAAAATAAGACATGTTTTTGGGGATGATCTTGGAAACATCGAAGGTACAGAAATGGTCCATGGGGTCTAAAGAGTCTGTAGAGGAACAGGGAAGGCCATAAAGGTGTGATCCACCATGTGTGGTAAAATCAATTTTAACACCAGGTGCCTCCAATCATTGTAGTTGTAATAGGGTCCAACAGACTCCATCAATTCTATACATTTTTTCGTAACCAACCTTTATGTTAGCCATGCAAAACAACCCCAATCCATGTAATGACGATGGTGTAATTCTATATATCCTCTCATTCACACAAAAATCAATGTTGACTTAAAGAAGATCCCTAGGTATTGTTTCACTAGATGTTTGTACCTTAAGGGAAACTCGATGTATCGTATTGTCTCATCATCATAGGAACATGACCCCCCTCATGCCGCTACTACATATCGCTCAATTTTACCACGAAATTTCGCCACGAAAAAGTTAAAAATATTGTTTTCGTGGAAAAATAGTTTAAATTTTTGGAAAAAATTAAAAATGGCCCCGATGTTCATTGCTATAGCAATGTTCTTGAATGTTTGTTTCAATTCTGAAAATAGTTTTTTTCTCTTGCGACAAAGTTCAAGAATGTCGCTATAGCAACAAAAGGTCCAGAACGTCGCTATAGCGAGAAAGTATCAATGTTAAGGCCGATGTTCTTGATTTAAAACTTAACAAAAGCCCATCTAGCTCAGTTGGTAGAGTGCAAGGCTCTTAACCTTGTGGTCGTGGGGTCGACCCCAAAGTGGGCGATTTGGTTGACGTGTAATGCATGTTTCGTCATTGTAATAAGTAGTTTTTTATTTTGTATTTTTCTTGAACCTTATTAACCACAAGCATTTTTTGTTTTCGCCTTTTGTTTTAACAACACATATGTTTCAAAAAATCACTTAATTTGCAATTAAATGAATAACCGTTCAACCCGAATAGCACTTGCAAAGTATTTAATATGTATTTTAATTTATGTACCTACAATGGGGGAGCATAATTTTCCTTCTATTTGAGGTAGATTGTCATTCTTCTAGGGAACTAGAGAGAAATTTACTCTTAGTTTTACATTAAATTTTAAAATTTTAGTAACCAATACAATAAATGAATGTTGTAGTTAGATAACCTAGGTAGGTAGATATCATGTTATCAATTAACAAAACAATTTTTGTACTAGAGAAAATACATCATCATCATCTCAACCTATCAAACATGTCCAACAAAAATAATTCAATAGAAATTGGAGAAACTTTTCCATATATACTTGGTTGTTAAGGTGATTACAATTCATACCAAAGATAGAAGTTATTGGTTATGTATATGATTTTGACTATAAACCTAAATGTGTTGTGACTAATAAACAATATAAACACAAAAAGGCAGAAGAAAAATATAGAATCCTTAATAAAGCTCATAAATGGCTAATAAGTAGATCCGCTAAAGATAAAATGAACAAAACTTTTAACAGTTCCCATATATGATGGATAAATTTAAGTTACTATTAAATCCTAAATAATACTAAGATAGCATCTACAAACAAATTTATAGTACTGTACAACTATGATCCGTAAACAATGGGCTTATAACCTATCTATTTCTCCAACAAATATACTCGATTAAAACTATAAAAAAAAAAACTGCTTCAATTAGTAAAACTTCTTCGCTTGACATATCAGTGAAGAATTTCAGTTGACATTGCCTAGATTTCATCACTATATTCATCATCACCATCCTCATCATCATCATCATTAGCATCATCATCATCATCACCATCATCATCGTCATCATTGTCATCATCATCGACATCATCATCACCATCATCATCATCATCATCATCAACATCATCATCATCATCATCGACATCATCATCACCAATATCATCATCATTAGCATCATAATATAGTTGTATATTAAGAGTTTTTTCATGTCTTTGACCATTCTTCCTATTGTAGAATCATGCAAGCTTTTTTTCATGTCTTTGACCATTCTTCCTATTGTTTACATGTTGCCTTGATATTTTTGGGCATGTTTGTCAATTTTTTGTAGCCTTTCAAACATCTTGTATTTATTTCATGCTATGATTATTCCTTCTCTCTTTATCATTTTAGATGGCCTCGATATGTCTTAGTTTGTTTCACAAGTATGATTAACATAAGTCTGAACATTTATTGAACTAAATCATCAAAATTTTAGAGTTGTTTGTTGAAAAAATAACATATTTTTAATATCGAGTTATTCCATTTGTGTAACAAGTTTATCGTACTTCTCATGCAAAATTTTGAGAAACACTTTATCATAACATAAGTGCCAAGATTTCCATTTACTCTTTATTCTAAAATATATTTTTTCCCTATATTCTTGTATTCTATCATTGTTGATTTAAGGTTTAAGTAAAATATTTTTTTTCAAGCCCCTCACTAAAAAACTGGCTAGGTTGTCGCTAGGCCAATGCAAAGCAAGACTGGCTACCCCCTTAAATTCTCTAAACTTACAATTGATTTTTAAGTTCATGAATATAGGACCATCATTTAACCAATTGTAGGCTTAGGCAATCAAACAAGGCATAAAAAACGTCAACATTTGAGTCTAATACTATTGTCCCATCCAAGTGCTTGAACCTACAATCAATTTAAGTTTGGAACTCTTTATGTTTGACATCTTGGTTAGTTTTACATGGACCATGGAAGTTCTAAGGAATACATTGAATTAAACAATTTCTAGAGCTATTACCCTATTTTATTTGTGTGGGAATCTATCCTTAACCAAATTGTAGGTTCAAGCAATTGCAAAGGGAAACACCAATGTCAATGGTTGAATTCTAGTTCCCATTCTACAATCAGTATCGATATCACACATCATTATATTGAATTTGAGTGGTTTATCACCTCGAATTATTTCACAACCTTGAGTCAACTAGGGAACTATTTAAAGGAGTTTAGAAACTAGTGTAGGGCTAGTATCAATTATATCTTATCTCTTTTGTTATTGGTACATGATGCACATTGTGGCCCAGATAAACTTGTTATCTCCTAAATAAATTAGTTTTCAATAGGTCAAACTCAGACAATTTATTTTTGCATAGTGATGAAGATTTCAGGGCATATTATGAAATATGTTTGGGTGATTGACAAAATTGGAACGCCTTGTGTTCGGTTTTTTCAAAAAATTTAAAAGTTTAGCTTTCGGTTGCATAGGCAAAATTTCCAATAGTTCATTAGCCATCGAAAATCCCAGCTTTCTAAAGCTAACAATTTGGACTCAAGACTACGTTAACCACTGAAATCCTGTTGACTCTGTTTTATAAAGTTTTGAAAAAAGGATATTTCGGTGGCTTAGGCGAACTTTTCAACAGTTCATTCGCCACCAAAAATACTGAAACTGCAGAAGAAATCATGAGTTTGCAGAGAATTGGTCATTATGAAACCGAATTGACTGTTGAAAGACCTGAAACCCTCGTGGTCCTCCACCTATCCAGTGACTGCAATATAACCACCACAAGACATCAGGTTCCAGTTAAGATGATTACTGCACTAGCCATCTAGAGGTTCCCACCATAGTTTACGATTACCCTGCTCAAGTACCAATAACTTCTCAGCCCCTCAAAATTAGTGCCCTCTCCTCAATCTATTGCTCCTTGTCCTCCATGCGTCCTCACTGATCTAAGCTCTCCCTCAAACCAACATGGTCATCTCCTTTCCCAAGGTTCAAATTTTGATTTTGCAGGTACAAGAAGAGTAGTCCAGAGATGAACAAAGGAGGAGGACCTGCCCTCAAACAGGAATTAGGTGACATTAGCTATCTTGAGTCACATCCAGAAGTATGTCAATTCTTTAAAGATGCAAACTGTTACAGGTTACGTGAGAAAATCCAGGGTTCCCACTAGCAAGTGGTAGAAGCCTTTGCTCTTTCTTTTGATGGCTCTAACGCATTGATAGGTAGAGAATATTTACAGGTTGATGAGGCCCTAATAAAAGAAGTAGCAGAATTCCCAAGGACTAGGGAGAAATGGTTCAAAACCACCATTATGAAGGATGTGGAATTCAGGTCTTACTTAAATCCTGAACACAAGAATGTAGTATGGAACAAAAGCATTCCATCAACCTGGCTTGAGGAGAAGTGGCAGTAGTTGTTGAAAGCAATCCTGGTTTATATAACCTTTGAAGGCAGGTATAATAGGGTGATGATATACCACTTTAAATTGATGAACCATTTTACAGGCAAAATCCCTCTAAACCTGCCTTTCTACCTCCACAAGAGCCTAACCAAGATGGCCCACCAGGTCAAGGCCCAGCCCACCAAAATTGCAGGGAGGCTATCTCACCATGGTCTGATAAAACTCATTATCCAAGAATTTCTACAAAGAAGAAAAATAACATGGACATATTTCTTATTTTGGAATGAGTTTGAAACATGCTTACATTTAGAAGACAAAGGAAAGTCCCCTTCAAAGAAGTCTACCATTCCCAGGAGTGGCAAGAGGAAGAGGAGGGCCATCTCACCAGTGACAGTGGATCAACCCTCTCCAACTTCTAAAAACAACCAAGCCAAAAGAAATATGGACTTCAATGGAATGGAGGAGGAGGCTCCAGTACAAGGTGAAGATATACTCAGCCTACCCTACTCAGACTCGGAAGAAGAAAAGGAGCAGGAAGTTGACCTAATAAAGCAGGTTGCAGCAGAACATGAGGATTTTCCCTCACCAACACCAAGCGAAGGTCAAGATGAACCAATGGCAGAGAATTCCTCAAGAAAACCTAGGTCTCATAGAATCAACCAGCTATTAGGGTAGATACATGAACTGGAGGTCTTAGATAGAGAGATCAAAAGAAATAATGCAATATTAGCCAAGAAAAATACTGAATTGCATAATTCTATTTTAGAAATGAGAGGGATGTATGTCCTGCTGAAAAGAAGAAATATGAGATTAATAAAGGATAACTCTAGGCTCTATAGGATGGTCAGAATATTGAGGTTGCAGAAGAAGGATCCAAACCCTAAAACACACCTTATGCTGGAAACCCTAGCAGAGGCAGTAATTAGCCTTCAGGACCTAGAGGTAGCTCATGATGTTGCTGATTTTCCTAATCTTATGCAGGTTGAAGAAGTACCAAAAGGTCAGGAGTAAATTTGTAAAAGGTTGATTAAAGACTAATTAAATTTTGCAGAAAACAGAGCTTTCAATGGCTTAGGCTAATGCAACAGCTGTTCATTAGCCACTGAAAGTAGAGCTTTCGACAGCTTACATGCCCATAATTATGTTTCCTTAACCACCAAAAGCACAAAAGGGTGTAGAAAGACATGCTTCCACACAAACAATTTTGATGGGTACAAACACCTCAAGGGTGAATTATGAAGCTGAAAGTTGATTAAAGGCACCGGTGGAAGGGGTTTGTTCCAGTTTTGAGGGTGGCATCAAGGTTAAATGGGTCACAAACCCTACCTGCTTTTGAAAATCATTGACTTATCTGTCGGATAGTAGGTCATATCTCTACTTCAGTGAAGACTACAGTTATCAAAGAGTTCAAGAAGTGAACAAGTGTTAGAGTTAGATAGGTTAGCACTTAAATTAGGGTTTTGACCTAATTTTGCAAAAACAGTTATTTTATTTATTTTTAGTAAATCAGATCCAACTTTTTCAACATCTGAAATAAATTGTGTAAAGGCTATAAAGCCTAAGACTTATGTTGAAGCAAGGGTTCGACTTCAAATAATTTTAGACCCTTATTGTTATCAAGATTCTCATGTTATTTATCATTTAATATAAGCTCTTTTTCCATTATATTTTTAGGTTCCATCTCTTTTCTATTCTGTACTCATGCTTGAATGTTCGATTCAGGTTTATTCTTTTTATCTAATACCAGATAGGTGTCATCCTATCTATGTGTTGATGAGTTGAATTGCAAGTATTTTTCCTTGTTATTATTAGCCATTCATATGTGATTACTTTATATATGAATCTTCCAGTATAGTAAGTTCTTCATTTATTCACCTTATTATCAACCCTCTGAACATTGGTGGTTACAAGCCTTATCTTTTGATTGAGTTTTATGCATGTCTTGATTGTGTGAGGTCATTTAGCTCATCTGGCTTGATCCATTTAGAAAAAACATTAAAAATAGTTAATTTACCAGGAATCCTTGAGCTGCAACCTAGAGGAGTTTCCTGGAGAGCTAACAAATTGGTGTTGTTGCCGAGGAGAGGATATTGAAGCTCAGCTTCCCTCAGAGATGACATAGATCCTACTTTGATGATAGACAAAGTATGGACACTATTCTAATTGTAATCATCTATCTGGAGACTCCATTGGAATAAGGTGGCTTCAAGAAGACCAAGTACCATATCAAACCCTCAAGGGCCACCAGTAACACCTGTTTCATATGCAAAAGAGATTCTAAGAAGAGTTAGGGATTCGCTAAGGTAGACCTCCATAGATTCAAGGGAAGCTACATCAAGTATTTCAAGAGATATTTCTATTGTTATATCAAATATACTTCCATTTCAATCTCCTTCTATTGAAACATCTAACTCTCAGGAATTTATAAATACATAAGAAAATTTTAGGGTTGAGGAATCTTCAAGCACTATTGCTTATGTATATCCAATTCCTGGTGACTCCACTGAGATAAATATACCACTACCTACACAAGCAGTATCTCCTTCTATCCTATCCATACCCACATCCAACATGAATGTCCCTCTGACCAAAATGGAAAGGATCGTTGTTTCCAGATATGCCCCTCTAAATCTTCCTAACCCCCTTGTTGTTATGCCTACTGGAGATTATCTAAAATACATGCCTAAGTTTATTGGGGAGGAAGATTTCATAGCTGAAGAACACTTAGAGGCGTTTTACAGTTATGCTGAGAATATAAACATTGAACAAGAGGATGTGTGGACTAGGGTTTTTATGTAAATTCTAGATGGTTGGGCTAGGAAATGGTTCAAAGAGTTGCCTGCTGGATCAATAGCAGGCATTGAATCCCTAGATGACATATTTTTGAAGCATTAGGGAGAAAGAAGAGGCCACCTCTACTATATCACTGAATTTTAGCAATCAGAAGAGAGAAAATGGTGAATCTGTTTCCAACTTCACCAAAAGATTTAACAAAATGTTCAGTAAGATTCCTGCTGAAATCAGTCCAACTGACACTTCAGCCAAAATCACCTATGCCAATGCCTTTGATTCTGAGTTTTTCCTTATTCTCAAAGAAAGAAGATCAACTTCTCTATCACTCATGCAAGATGCTACTCTTGAAGTTGAGTCCAATATCGTTGTGTATCAGAAGGTTAAGGGAAAAGTGGAGAGGAAGAAGAAACCCTTAGATCCTCTAGGGGCTTCTTCATCAGAAAATAAAATAGAGAAAATGGCCAAGATGTTGGACAGTTTAATAGCTGAAATGTCTAGGCTTAAAGATCGAGGGAAAATACCTGTGATGGGTAAAGGGCCAAATGATTTTTCTCCCAAAAACCCTAATTTTGTCCCTTACAGAAGAAGTAACCCACCATCTTAGATCCTTCAAAGGGATAGGAATCAAGCTGAGGATCAAAGAATCAGAGCTCCTTTTCATAATGTTGTACTAGAAGAAGAACCAGAGTTCACTCAAGAAGAAGGCCCAAGGCAGAAGAAAATATCAACTATATGGAAGATGAATTTGATTTCTCTTTCTCGACACAAGAAGACTATGAGGAATCCCTCATGAATGAGTAGATCATGGAAGAATCTTTATATCAGGAAGATGATCAAAAAGGTTCTAATTTGAGATCCAGAATTGTTACTCCTACGAAGAGGGGTCCTACCCTTACGAAGCATCCTTCTCCTCCATCTAAAAATATTGTTGCTCCTGCAAAGAAGATGATTGTTCCTCCAAAAAAATAGCAAAGGCCATTACAGTCATCATCCCACGATCCTATTCAACTCAAAGCCACACCACAAGAGGTAAGAACTTCTGACAAATTATCCTATGCTTTCAATAATGAGTCAGAAATTTAGAAGTTAAAAATTCCTTTTCCCTTGATAGAGTTGATGAAGAATGATGCCTTCAAATCATCCATACTAAAATATCTTTAGCTAAGGACACCCATAGATCTTGACTTTGTGAGCTTGCAATATGATAAGCCCATAGTAATCCTAGCTCCTATGATTGAAGAGTTGGATGAGTCTTTCCCACCTTTCTACATATCTTTGAACATCCATGATAAAATCCTTTACAAATGTTTGTTGGACTCAGGAGCTTCCCATAACCTAATGCCAAAAGCAGTGATGGATGAGCTTGGTCTCAGCATTACAAAAACCTACCATGATCTGTTCTCATTTGACTCCAGGAAGGTCAAATTCTTGGGCCTCATCAAAGACCTTGTCATAAACCTCTCCCAGCTGCCTTCAAAAAGTATAGTGATCGACATAGTAGTGGCTAACATCCCACCTAAGTTTGGCCTCCTTTTGGCCTCCTTTTGTCTTGCTCATGGAGTAAAAGGCTGGGTGGTACCCTTCAGATGGACCTTACATATGCTACAATCCCAATGTTTGGAGGGGAGACCAAGAGACTCTACAGGGAGAACCAGTTGACCTACATCATCAGTAATGACAAGAACTCTATAAACCATCCCATATATGCAGTAGACACAGACTTTGGGGCATGCATCCTACAAATAGATGATTCCCATCCAACATCCATGCAGCTCACAAATCCTACCTATCAGCCACCTGAGGAAGTAACCGCCTCTGTCTGGAGCATGTTCTTTGATGGGGCCAGTACTCAAGCCTCAACAGGTGCAAGTGTAGTTTTGATTTCTCCATAAAAATAGACTATCCATTTGTCTTATAAACTTGAGTTCAAGACTACTAACAATATAGCATAATATGAAGCAATGATGTTAGGAGTGAAGGCTTCCAAGGAAATGGGGATCATGTTCCTGAAGATATTTAAAGATGCAGATCTTATCATACATCAGGTCAACAACACTTTTCAAGAAAAGAATGTCAGATTGAAGGATTACAGAGATGAGGTATTGAAACTCAGGTACTCATTCATGTTTTTTTATCTCTCATACATACCTAGAGCTATGAACAATCTAGCTGATTCCCTTGCCATCTCTACAATTAGGTTTGTTCCCCCTTTGACTCCTAAGCTGACCTATGATATCCAAGTTAAGTACAGACCATCCCTACCTGACAATGTGAAATTTTGGAAAGTCTTTGAGAATGATGATGAACTTAGTAAATTTCTCCAGGTAGTAGATGAATTTTCTAATATGCATATTGATCAAGAAAACCTAAATATGGAAGAACCCTAGAGGCTCAAGTTGAAAGATAAAGTAGGAAATCAGAACATTGTTTAGTTGCCTAGTAGCCAAAGTAATGTCCAAGAGCAAAACATAGGTAGCCAAAGTCATCCAAAATCCATAAATCTATCCATTGAGTTGAATGTTGATCAGAGGTCAAAATTTTGTAGTTTGATGAAAGAGTTTGCTGATATCTTTTCCTGGGAATAGAGTGACTAGAAAACCTATGACACTAATATCATCCAACATAGGATTCCTTTGGAGAAGGAAACCATCCCTTTCAAACAGAAGCTGAGATCCATTAGTCCTCTCCTACTACCTATGATTGAGAAAGAAAACCAAAATCTCCTTAAAGAAAAAATCATAATTCCCCTCGGGTATTCTAAATGGATTGCAAATTTAGTGGTGGTAAGGAAGAAGAACGGTGAGATCAGGGCATGAGTGGATTTCATAAACCTAAACAAATGCTCCAAGAAAGACAGTTATCCATTACCCAAGATGGAACACATGTTGCAAAGAGTCTCATGGGATAGTGTCATGTCATTCCTAGATGGTTTCTCTGGATACAACCAAGTTTTTGTGCACCATGATGACCAAGGAAAAACTGCGTTTGCCACTCCCTAGGGAACCTTCATGTATTTGGGCTAATGAATGTTGGGGACACGTTCCAGAGGGCCATGGACATAGCTTTTGTGGGGTTCAAAGACAAATTTGTTCTCATATATCTTGATGACCTCACTGTTTACTCCAATAGCCATGAAGAACATTTTCATCACTTGAGGAGGGTGTTTCTAAAATGTAGAAAATTTGGGATATCTCTGAACTTGAAGAAGTATCAAATTCCACTCAGTGAGGGAAAACTCCTTGGTCACATAGTTTCAGCTGAAGGTGTGAATATTGATCCTGTTCGAGTTTAAGCAATCTAGAATTTGTCCATACCTAGGTCAAAAAGGGATATTTAGTAATTTCTGGGTAAGATAAAAAATTTCAGGAGGTTTATCCCAAAATTTTCTGAGTTGGTAAAGCACATAACCTCTATGTTGAGGAAGGAAGCTAAATCAAATGGAAAAAGAAAGCAAGAAGATCTTTTGAATACATCAAGAAGGATATGATGGAAGATTAGTCTAGACTACACCAAGGGTTTCTACATTTTCTCTTTTGCATCCTATGAGACAGTGGCAGCAGTTCTGTTACAGAAATATAATGAAGGCATTGATCATCCCATTTATTTTTTTAGCAAAACATTGAGGGATGCTAAATTGAAGAATGATCCTATTCAGAAGCAAGCCTATGCTCTCATCAAGTCACTAAAATCCTTCAGAATCTACATTTTACATGCAAAGGTCCTTGCTTATGTCCCTTTAGCTGCTGTGAAGGAGGTTTTGACACAGCCTAATATTGATGGAAATAGGGCCAAGTGGGTGGAAAAGCTTATTGAGTTTGACATAGAATTAAATCCCACCAAGCTAGTGAAAGGAATAGACTTAGCTAATCTTATGGCAGAAGAAAATTATGAGCTACTCGGCATGAATCTCATTGGAATAAGCTCAACCAACTTGCAGACAGAAACAGTAGAAACAACAGCAGAATTAGTTGAGGAGCAGCATGGAAGTCAAAAAGTAGTTGATAACTTGTCCTCATGTGAGTGGTACTCAGGTATTCTTCATTTATTGAAAATTTTAGAAGTCCCCCCTGGACTTACTCTAAATCAGGCACAGGCTCTTAATCTTAAGTCTGTTAAATTTTGTGTAATTCATAAGCTGCTATATTGGAGAGATCTTTCTGGTGTTTTGATGAGATGCTTAGATAAAGAAGAGTCAGTTCAGGTCATGCATCAGTTTCATTCAAGCACATGTGGGGGCCATCATTACTGGAAGACCACATCCCACAAGATTCTGAGGGCTGGGTACTATTGGCCTGTTCTTTTCTCTGATGTGTGTATGTTTGTGAGAGCCTATGACAAGTGCCAAATATTCATATGAAAGAAGTAGCTCAGATATTTTCCCCTTAGACCTATTGTAGTGATTTTTCCTTTCCAGTAGTGGGGTCTTGATTTCATAGGTGAGATTAATCCTTCATCAAGTGGTTAGCACAAGTGGATCCTAGTAGCCATAGACTATTTCACCAAGTGGATAGAGGCAGTCCCCACAAGGAATGCCACTCACCAAGTCATCATGAAATTTTTATATGAGAACATCTTTATCAAATTTGGTTTCCCAGTAAGGCTAGTAACTGATAATGCACTAGCTTTTAAAGTTGGGGCATCGGTTAAAATATTATTTAGTTGTTGTTTTCGTTTTTTTTTTTACAAAATAAACTCCATGCTCAATGGAACAGTAGAAGATAGGTTTAATTCTTATTTTTCAGGAAAGGAATTTTGTTTTGGGTTTCTTGAGACCTCACAGGGAGGTTCCCATCCACGAGTAGGAGCCATATGTTATCTCCTAAATAAATTAGTTTTCAATAGGTCAAACTCAGAAAATTTATTTCTGCATAGTGATTAAGATTTCAAGGCATATTATGAAATATGTTTGGGTGATTAACAAAATTGGAAAGCCTTGTGTTCGGTTTTTTCAAAAAATTTAAAATTTTAGCTTTCGGTGGCTTAGATGAACTTTTCAATCATTCATTAGCCACCAAAAATCCCAGCTTTCGGCAGATAACAATTTGGACTCAGGACTACGTTAACCACCAAAATCCCATAGACTCTGTTTTAATAAAATTTTGATAAAAGGATCTTTCGGTGGCTTAGGCGAACTTTTCAATAGTTCATTAGCCACCTAAAATCCTAGCTTTCGGCAGCTAAAAAACCAGAGCCAAGAATACCTAAATCACTGAAAGCTCCAAAAAGGAAAACAGTTAGTGTCGTTGTCAATATCAACCACCGTCAGCATGTAGAGCACCTCTGACAAGATCTTCGCCACCGAAAAGACTGAAACTATAGAAGAAATCATGAGTTGGAAGAGAAGTGGTCGTTATGAAACTGAATTGACTGTTGAAAGACTTGAAACCCTCGTGGCCCTCCACCTATCCCGTGACTAGAATATAACCACCATAAGACATCAAGTTAAAGTTAAGATGATTACTGCACTAGCCATATCGAGGTTCCTACCATAGTTTACGGTTACCTTGCTCAAGTACCAATCACTTCTCAACCCCTCAAAATTAGCACCCTCTCCTCAGTCTATTCCCCATTGTCCTGCATGCATCCTCACTGATCTAAGCTCTCCTTGAAACCAACACTGTCATCTCCTTCCCTAGGGTTTGAATTTTGATTTTGTAGGTACAAGAAGAGCAGTCCACAAATGAAAAAAGGAGGAGGACCTGCCCTCAGACAGGAATTAGGTGACATTATCTATCTTGAGTCACATCTAGAAGTATGTCAATTCTTCAAAGATGTAGGCTTTTATAGGTTCTGTGAGAAAATCCAGGGTTCCCACCAGCAAGTGGCAGAACCCTTTTCTCTTTCTTTTTATGGCTCTAAGGCATTGATAGGCAAAGAAGAGTTCCAAGTTGATGAGTCCCTAATAGTAGAAGTAGCAGAACTCCCAAGGACTGGGTTGAAATGGTTCAAAACCACCATTACGAAGGATGTGGAATTTGGGTCTTACTTAAATCCTTAACACAACAATGTAGTATGGAATAAAAGCATCCCATCAACCTGGCTTGAGGAGAAGTGGTAGCAGTTGTTGAAATCAATCCTGGTTTATATAACCTATGAAGGTAGGTATAACAGGGTGATTATATACCACTTTAAATTGATGAACCATGTTATAGGTAGAAGCCCTTTAAACCTGCCTTTCTACCTCCACAAGAGCCTAACCTAGATGGCCCACTAGGTCAAGGCCTAGCCCACCAAAATTGCAGGTAGGCTATCTCACCATGGCCTGATAAAACTCATTATCCAAGAATTACTACAAAGAAGAAACATAGCATGGAAATATTTCTTATTTTAGAATGAGTTTGAAACAAGCTTACATTCAGAAGACAAAGGAAAGTCCCCTTCAAAGAAGTCCACCACTCCCAGGAGTGGCAAGAGGAAGAGGAGGGCCATCTCACCAGTGATAGTTGATCAACCCTCTCCAACTTCTAAAAAAAAACAAGCCAAACAAAATCTGGACTTCAGTGCAAAGGAGGAGGAGGATCTAGGACAAGGTGAAAATATACTCAACCTACCCTACTCAGAAGAAGAAGAAGAAGAAAAGAAGTAGGAAGTTGACCTAACAAAGTAGGTTGCAGTAGAACATGAGGATTTTCCCTCACCAACACCAAGGGAAGGTCAAGTTGAACCAATGGCAGAGACTTCCTCAAGCAAACCTAGGTCTCAGAGAATCAACCAGTTATTAAGGTAGATACATGAACTAGAGGTCTTAGATAGAGAGATAAAATAAATAATGAAAGATTAACCAAGATAAATATTGAATTGCATAGTTCTATTTTAGAAATGAGAGGGATATATGTCCTGCTAAAAAGAATAAATATGAGATTAATGAAGGATGACTCCAAGCTCTACATGATGGTTAGAATGTCGAGGTTGCAGAAGAAGGATCCAAACCCTAAAACACACTTTGCGTTGGAAACCCTAGTAGAGGTAGCAATTAGCCTTCAGGACCTAGAGGTAGCTCATGATGTTGCTGATATTCCAAATCTTATGCAGGTTGAAGAAGTACCAGAAGGTCATGAGTAAATTTGTAAAAGGTTGATTAAAGACTAATTAAATTTTGCAGAAAACAAAGCTTTCGGTGGCTTAGGTGAAGGCATCAGCTGTTCATTAGCCACCGAAAGCAGAGCTTTAGGTAGCTTACATGCCCAGAATTTTGTTTCCTTAACCACCAAAAACACAAAAGGGTGCAGAAAGACAAGCTTCCACACATAACCAATTTTGATGGGTACAAACACCTTAGGGGTGAATTATGAAGCTAAAAATTGATTAAAGGCACCGGTGGAAGGGGTCTGTTCCAGTTTTGAGGGTGCCATCAAGGTGAAAGGGGCCACAAACCCTACCTGCTTTTGACAAACTATGACTTGTCTGTCAGATAACAGGTCATAGCTCTACTTCAGTGATCACTACAGTTATCAAAGAGTTCAAGGAATGAACAAGTGTTATAGTTAGATAGGTTAGCACTTAAATTAGGGTTTTTTACCTAATTTTGCAAAAACAACTATTTTATTTATTTTTAGTAAATCAGATCCAACTTTTCAGGATCTGAGATAAATTTTGTAAAGGCTATAAAGCCTAAGACTTATGTTTAAGCAAGGGTTTGACTTCAAAGACTTTTAGACCCTTATTGTTATCAAGTTTCTCATGTTATTCATCATTTAAATAAGCTCTTTTGCCATTATATGTTCATGTTCCATCTCTTTTCTGTTATGTACTTGTGTTTGAATCTCTGATTCATGTTTATTCTTTTTAGCTAATACCAGATAACTGTCATTCTATCTATGTGTGGATGAGTTGAATTGCAATTATTTTTCCTTGTTATGATTAGCCATTCATATGTGATTTCTTTATATATGAATCTGCCAGCATAGTAAGTTCTTCATTTATTCACCTTATTATCAACCCTCTTAACATTGGTGGTTAGAAGCCTAATATTTTGATTAAGTTTTATGCATGTCTTGAGTGTGTGAGGTCCTTTAGTTCATTTGAATTTATCCATTTAGAAAAACCATTAAAAACATTTAAGTTACTAGGCATCCTCGAGCTGCAACCTAGACAAGTTTCCTTGAGAGCTAACAAAACGATTAACAACAATGATACCACATTCTATTAAATTAATTTATTTTCTTTGTGGTCATATCCTGTTCAAGCTCTGTGTATGATTCTTGCATGCCAAAGTAGCTAATATATTATAAAAAAATTCTGAGCTTGAAAAGGCTACGACCACCTTAGTCCTATGTCTTTATCATATCATATTTAAATTTTTCTAAATTGAAACTATCATGTAACAAGGATCATATAACTTTTATTAGTGATAAAAACTTTAAGTTGTTGTTTTGTATTCTTTTTTGTTTTGTATTCACTACAAACAACAAATTTATTGGGAAGGTATCCTCCAACACAATTGAATTTTGTAGGTTTAATTCACCCTTGGTTGTGTAGATGTTCTGCACTATTTTATATGCTTTTGTCTCTTTATTTCTTTATTTATGTTACATCAATAGTTATAGTAATAGTTACAATTTGGATTTAGAAACACTACATGTTGGTATTACAGCTTCAATCAATTTTCATTTTGTTGTATAGTTTCAAAAACAAAACAAAACAAAATGTCAAGGAGAAAATTCTAATATATGACCAAGGCAGAGTTGAATGAGAGTTTCATAAAGTTTACAAAATACATGAGGTAGATAATGCAACTACAAACCCAAGGCAAAAGGACCATGCACACTAAGTTGGATACAACAATCCACAACCCTAAAAAAATTTAAGGAAGAAGAAAAAAAATGTGAACCTTTGGGGAATAAGAGGTAACACCCCTCCAAACTTCTCAACTATATGGAACTCTTATCAACCTTCTTTACATGAAACTCTTATACAATAACAATTTGGAGGTGAATTGGAACTCTTACAAACTTTAGATTAATGTCCTTGTCAACTATATTATGGAACTCTTATAAAATTTAGATGAATATTCAACTACATGGAACTCTTATACAATACAAATTTGGAGGTGAAGTGAAGTGGAACTTATCAACTATATGGAAGTCCTATAAAATTTAGATCAATATCCTTCATCATCACCATCATCCTCAAAATCACCATCATCCTCATTGTTATCATCATTAGCATCATCATCATCATTGACATCATCATCACCATCATCATCATCATCATCATCGCCATTGCCATCATCTATTATATTTTTAACATTAATCTAGCATTATATTAGGATCTTTAACTAAGAGAATAACAAGCACAACAATCAAACACAAGAGATAATGAACACATTGTTTTTCCTCAGGGAAACCATAAATGGAGAAAACCCTTCAACTTCCTTAGAGATAGAATCAACACCAAAAGTAAAACACAAAACAGTAAGATGATCTACCGACAGCAATAGCCTCTTTCTTTCTAGCCCCAGCAACTTCTTCTCCCTCAGCTATGTGCTACAAGTGAGTGTGAGTGAGTGTGTGATAAATAGAGAGACTCACTCTCTATTTATACTAATTCTTGACTTGACAATGACTCACTAGGACCAACTTCACTAGGTGACTCTAACAACCCTAGGGCCTTGAAACTGCGGGGAATTTAACCCTTAAACAATAGGAGGGTTACCCACATTGACTTGACATGACTTGTTTACATTATAGAAACTCCCGATCGGAACATCCGGGCATGAAATGACTCAATTACATGACAAACACTTCCCGGAATAAACATCGGGGTACAATACATAAGAAATACAAGTGAATACATTCCGAAGTTACAATTACATCAACACTTCCTCTTAAAAGGAAGGTATTCTCTTGACACAATTTATCAGCATAAGTCTTCTTCTCTGTATCATTTGGATCATCATCGAGTCCTCGTCATCTTCAAGTCATCTTCATATTCAAGTCATCTTCATATCCAAGTCATCTTCATCTTCAGGTCATCTTCATCTAGATCTGGATCTTCACTCGATCTAGATCATCATCACTGGATCTGGATCATCACTCGATCTGTATCATCTCTGGTTTTGGAACATCTCTGCTGGATCATCATCATAGGTGCTATCTCTTGATTCTTCTCATCACAAGAATTCCTATAGAGCCAATCCTTTTTCATGTTGGTTGTAGGCCTAGCCTCCATGTAGGTCTTCTTCCAGCACTTATATCTGACCCTAAGTTAGAATGGCCCACCCAGCACTTATATCTGATCATGTAAGAATCAATCCTATAATCATATCAGAAAAGCACACCTAGCACTCACATATGACCATGTGGGAACACATCCCACAACACTGTCAGAAAGGCCCAGCACTCACATCTGACAACCAATGTCAGAAAGGCTTAGCACTTACATTAAACCATGCGAGGAACCAATCCTCCATGCCAAAAGGCTCTGCACGTGTGATCATGGGATATTAAAGAATACCCTTAATTTCTAGAGATATTGACCCAAACTCTTTTTGTTGAAACCCCCTCCCAATACTTAAAAGCTCCTCCCCACCCCTGTTTATACCTCAATCCTTATAAACCACCCTACCCACCCCCACCTTAAACCCCTCATCCCCCCAATACCTGCAATATATTGGTTCAATTTTTAATAATTTAAAAACCCACAATATGAACTAACCTGATAGGATATTGGTCAACAAGTGAAGCCCCCATGCTGAAAACCAATGTCTGAAAGGCTCAGCACTCATATTTGACAACCAATGTCAAAAAGGCTTAGCACTTATATTCGACCATGCAAGGAACCAATCCTCCAAGCCGAAAGGCCTTTGCACTTATATCTGCCAACCAATGTCAGAAAGGCTCTGCACTCACATCTGATCATGTAGGAACTAATCCTACAGTCACATCAGAATGGTCCTCAATCCCAGACTGAGATTTCTTGGTAACTGACCAAGTGCCTCCATTCCAAGAATTGCATTTAGCACTTATATTCGATCATGTAGGAACCAATCCTATAGTCATATCAGAATGGCTCAGCACTCACATCTGACATGGAAGGAACCAATCCTCTCACCATGACAGAATGGCTCAGCCCTTACATATGACCATGGAAGGAACCAATCCTCTCACCATATCAGAATGGCTCACAGAATCATCACTTCCCTTTGGAGAGAACCTCGATCTGGAGAACACCAAGCTTCTCCTTGAAGTATTGTTATACACCTGAGTGGCACCTCTCCGTCCGAGTGCCGACATCCCTCATGTTGGCACACAAAAGGACACCTATGGATATAGGTTTGCCCAAAACACTATAGCTTGGTTTATCATGAAATACATTCTCTCACCATCCACTTAGTTACTTTGTCATTTAACCATGTTGAGATGTATTCGCGACTTTATTATTATACAACTCATGCATCATTCACGAGTCTCGATTGTTACAAGTCGTGCATCCTTGTATTTGCGGGTTTCTCTTATGCTAAGACGCGAATCATTCGCGGGTTGCTCTACTGCATACCCACTCATATGTATCAAACATTAAAACATAAAAACCTTCATTGATTGGAGATTAGTTAAGTCATTTAACTTAATTTCCTCAACTGCCACAACTTCCCCAACCTTCGAGAACTGCCTTATTTCACCCATATAAATACAGGCCTTGGGAAGGGTGTGGATTACTTACACTTGGAGAGCAAAGTTATGCTAGTGGAGTTTATACAAAAGTCTATGGAGCAGTTGAACTCAGAATCCTTTGGTTGCAGAGGAGTCCTTGTCTCAGACGCTGGGTTGTAACCTTAACTCTTTCCATTATTCATAATAAAGAGATTACTTCTTCCAAATGTGTTTCATGTCTTGTGATTGGATAAATGTTTATATTTCAGCATGATATATGTTTTATCTAACCTAATTATATGTACATGAATCATCTTGTATCTGGAAGAGTGTTTCTTGACAGGTGAAAGAGGAACAATCCTGAAGATTCTGGAAGTGGAGCAGAGAGGAAGAGAATAGCAAGGATCGAACGTCGTGTAACAAGTAAGTCCTTCTAACCCTCCTATTTCCTATTCTGTACTTCAAGAGTCAATTGTATGCAAGTGATTGATTATGTTAGTAACCCCGACCTTCGGTTATTAGGTGTATTATTCCATACAACAGAACTGGCGACTCCGCTGGGGAAGCCCTAGACTGCTGTAGGTTTTTCTTTCCCTGACCAGTCTTTGCTTGGAAGTCTGTCTGTGATTTTATATCCTGGGTTTCACTTGACTCAGCTTTCAAAAGTCCTTTGATTTTTTCTTTTTTTTGAGAAAAATTTCACACACATTCACGGGTTGTCTTTATAGACAGTCGCGAATACTTCTGTGCATTCACGGGTTGTCTTTATAGACAGTCGCAAATCATTCGCAAGTTGCTCCAAGTGACAGTCGCGAATACTCTTGGAAGTTGAGATTTTGAAGTAAAGTTTGCTTGTTCTTTTCTTGTTATGATCTCTGTTTCCTGAGTGGATTTTCCTTATGAGTGCTGGGCAGTTTGTTTGAATACCTTGGGTGATCATACTTAAAGCTTTTTCGAAATCCCTTGAGTCTTTTTTACTTGGTTTATTTACTGTTTGCTTTCTGAATTTTTTGGCCTGTTTGGGTACTAGGTTAAAGTGTCGTGGTCCAAATCAATGATCAGGGTCTTGGACTCTGCTTTTCCAGTCTGTCATTTGATAGTGGCTGGTTTTCACTTATCCTTTTTTAAAGTCTGCAGTGATTATTTATCATTGTTTTCACCCAAGCTAGGATTCCTAGCCTTCCTGTATTGGTTGTTTGTTGCTTCAGTTTGCCTGTTTGCTTCAGTTCGTTGCTTCTTTACAGTTTATAAGTCTCAAGTTTACTCAAGTAGAGTGCATTGTAGATGCATAGTAGTTTTTGAGCATTTTTTAACGTGAAAAGAAAACATAGTTAATCTTTTGCATTGTGATCTTTGCATAAGTAGTGTTTATTTCATTTTAAAAATATTATCTCAAAAAATACAAAAAATATAGGCTTAGTTTCTCTTATCAATGCTTTCAGTTCATCATTACATATTTGAAAAATGAAAAGAAGTTTATTTTATAGTAGTAGTTTGCTTTGAATGCACCTTTACTTTCATTTATTTCTTATTGAGTCAAAACACCATACATTATATCACTTCCATTTCCTCTTGAGTAAGAAATAGCCCTCTAAAATAAACGCATAAATTAAAATTTACTAGTAAGTTTTATTTTTAGGGGCCTTTCACCTACTAGCTTAGGCTAGAATTGTGGGATAGGGAGTATAAACTTTCCACAAGTTATAAACTCAGACATAGTGGACTTTTTGTTAGGTAAATCCTTGATTCTATCACTGTATCTGGGAAGCTCCTCTCAAACGGGAGTTAAGAACTAGGACGCGTGGAGGCTTGGACAGAGGAGATAGCCCTCCGAATCCTTGTCAAAACGTAACCCAGGACTTTTTTGCATCTAGGGATTCTATCCTAGACAGATTTTCGGGCTCAGCCACCCCGCCCATGCGTACGAGTTCGGCTGACGACTGTCCCCCCAGATTGTTGGTATTGTCAAGGTAGCCTTTAGTCTCTTGTCTTTTAGCGTTCATAGCTAGGTAAACCGAAAGGTTATTTCTGGTTCACCTTGAATGGGCTTGGAAGGTAAACCTTATGGAAAGTGTAGGAGGGCGGTGGGTGATTCCTCTTCTTTTTCCTAAGAACCACCTCAAGGACTCCAAGTAATCGTTCATCAGCTTTCTTCGGGAAAGTATATCTTTTACCCTAGTTTGATTACTTGAGACTCTAGGAATTTTTTAGTGTATGCTCTATGGATTTGCTTGTTTTTAGTTGGCCTTAGGGTGTGATTAGTCAAGTTTTTAATTATGGAGGACCAACCTTTCAGGAGGTCAAGAAGGTTGAGAAACCTTCCTCCTCTCACCACATTGGAGCCTCCACCTTTACCTCAAAGGCGGAGATTAGACACAGAAGGTTCATTTGAACCTGTAGGAATAAGTGAAGTTCTTGGTGAACCAGAAATCATTGCTAACCACTTTAATCTAGATACAGTCGAGATAGAAGAATTGCAGACTGACGATTTTGCAATAAATTTTAACTCCCCCTTGACTGATTTGAACGATCCCGTGATCGTGCAGGTTAGACCATTTGATTCACCAGTGCTAGGTGTCCATGTGAGTAGAGTCATGTCTTCTATAGAAGAAAGTTCTTTTTTGTTTACCTCAACCCTTCCGGTTGAAGGGGTACTACCTCCCCCGGTTAGTGCCCCTAGATCTAGTTTGCCTTCTACACCTTTGACTCCAGCGAGCCGGGTGGTTCAACCACTGGTTCACTCCAACATAGGAGGTACTTCTGGTAACATGGTTGCTGGGATCCCCAGTATACCTACCATTTCTTCTTCCTTCCCTTACACTACTCAGAGTGGTCCGGTAGGATCCCCGGCTTATGTCCAAGGATTTCCTTGGAATGGGGGGCACATTCCCCCATCCAGTCCATATGTAGGTCCATCTCCTTCATATGTAGGAGTGCATTTTGGGAGCAACACCTCTTATAGGTAGAGCTTCCAAACCCCTATTTCGGTCCCATACACGAGCTCTCCATTTTCGTTGTTTAGCGGAGGGGTACCTGCTCCAGTCTTTCAGACCCCTGCTTTAGTATGGGGACGGTCCGAACCACTTACACTGCACCTCCCACCCAAAATCCTGTGGCCTATGGATGGAACCCGTTTCAAATCAACATTCCCACTTCACAACCGATGTCTGGGGGCAACCCCACTTTTACCCATGGGCATTCAGGGGCAGGACCCTCTAATCCCCAAGTTGGCACATCTAGTGCACTGGTTAGGCCCAAACTTCCTTTCCTAGCAACTTTAAACTTGCCAGACTTATCAAAGTTCATGAATGACCCAGTAAGACATGACCCCTTATGGCCACCTATTCCCACCAAGTTTCCCTCGGATATCCCTAAATTCGAAGGTAAAACTGGTGAAGATCCTGGGGCACATGCCACCACTTTTCACTTATGGTGTTCTTCCAATTCATTGAATGAGGACTCAATTAGATTGAGGCTATTCCAGAGGACCTTGACAGGTACGGCGGCCAAATGGTATATTGAATTGCCTTCTACTGCCTTTAGTAGTTTCTGGGATTTGGCTAGTGCTTTCCTTAGCCACTTTCAGCTTCTGGTTCGATACGATTTCGGAATGGACTTGTTGTCTACTTTTAGAAAAACAAGGCTACCCACATCTCAGATCATATCCAAGAGTGGAGGAGGTGAAAGAGCCTTATCAAAGCCACCATTCCTCCTGAGTTTCTATTAGAATGGTTCCTTAAATCATTGTTGCCATACATATCTAAGGATGTTTCCACATCAGGAGTTACAAGTGAAGAAGAAGCCATACTCAGGGCCCAGCAGTTAGATTTGATTTACTCACAGTTTGGGATCTTATATGAGATCATCCCTGAGGCATCGAGGCCTTCGCATGAGGTGGAGAAGCCTAAGCCTGGACCCCATGCCGATGGTGTGGTTGGGTCTGTTAACTCTCCCACCGTAGAGTCTTTAACTAAGCAACTTCACCAATTGTCTGTCAAACAGTCGATGGTAGAGGCAGCAAAGGCTGCCCCCTCTCCCCAGAATGCAAATGTCTTTGCTCAAACCTCTCAGAAGGGAAATCAGTAGCCCGGTGGGAAGAAAAAGAAATGTAATAAAGGAGAGGGAAACCAAAACAAGCCAAAGGCCGCGAACAATGCTGATGGGGGAAAAAAAGAAAAGAAGAAGGTCAAGTTCCCTTGTAAGTTGTGCCAAGAGGACCACCTTACTCACCTTTGTCCCCTCATGGATCAAGCCCAGAAGCTGCTCAAAGCTCAAAAAACAACTGTTCTGAAGGACCCGTTTCCCCAAGGACAGAACACTGCTTCAGCTTCTAATGTAGCAGGGGGCACTCAAACCGCCCCTGACCCTAATTATTTCAACATGGTTCGATCTTCGACCTTGTTGCAAACCGGGAACAAAAACTATGAGAAAGAGACTGATGAGAAGGGTAAAGTTGTAGTTGAACCTTCCAACCCTCTCACTATAGAGAAACCTGTCGAGATTATGCCAAAGATACCCAAAGGTGTCTTTAAGAATACTTTGCATAACCCAAATGCTATGGCTTCTTCTAACTACTCTGTGGTTGAAGACTTAGCTCAAACCCCTTGTGCAATGTCAGCTTTGGAGGTGCTTCAGAGTTGTCCTGCCCAGCGGGATGCGCTCTTAGAAGCTTTAGGTAGCATGGATTCTTCGAGTCTCATGGAAAAATTCAATTTGTCTGATGTTAAAATTCGCCTGCCTTACCATGTAGCCCTATCAATAGATGTCTTCCATGGTGGTAAGACCATTGGAAGGGCAGTTGTTGATGAGGGAGCCTCTACATGTGTTATGTCCCTGGCCTGCTAGAAAGCTCTTGGATCCCCAGAGCTGGTCCCATCAAACACTTTGCTTATTGCTTTTGATGGAAGATCCTTCCGTCTACATGGTATCCTACCCGCTTTCGAGCTTAAGTTGGCAGGGAAAGTAGTGTCTATTGAAGTTGAAGTGATTGATGCTCCCTTGGACTACAATTTGCTTCTCGGAAGGAATTAGACTTATGCAATGTTTGTTGTTGCATCGGTTGTTCTTCATGTAGTGGTTTTTCCACATGAGGGCAAGTTGGTTACTATTGACCAACTTGATTTTACCCAAAAAGGCCATTTAGAGTCTAAGGATTCCACTGTGCGATTGGTTGATCAAGCCAAACCTACTGCATAGAGCTTGGGAGCTGGAATGTATGCATCATTGATGGGCACATTTGACCTTCCAGCCCCGGTGAACTACATTGGTTCTATTACTGTGGAGAAGTCCATTGGTACGGTTGTCGATAGGACTGATCCTTGGGTCCTCCCAACTCCCCATGAACCAGAAGTGCCCTTATCGGCAGTAGAGGTAGCTTATCAAGCCATCGTTGAAGTTGCTGCCGATCCTATTCTAGATCCTTTATTAGTCTCGGATGATCTGGAAGAGGTTTATTTGCCTGCATGGGCAGAAAACTCTTCAAATTCCATAGATTGCTTAGATACCATTTTACCTTCCGATGAAGCTATTCTGGAAGCTATGAGTGGGCATGATAAGATTTGTGAGGATCTTCATCATCGATCCTACTTTCTTCCAGATCTAAGCAAGATAGAAAACCAAGAGTTTAAAGTGAGACTGTCAGAAGATGTTGAGGTACCTATCAACCCTTTGCCTAGGGAAGGGGTGTTTGCTGAGGGGAATATGGAAAACATTTCCGCCACTATACCCATCAACATCTCTGTAAACCCATATGTCATGGAAAACATCTATATAGGTGCAAACTACTCTCCATAGGAGATTGCTATCTACACTGCCCTTTTCAAGGAATTTCGCGATATCTTTGCCTGGTCATATGAGGAGATGCCAGGCATTGATCCATCTATTGTTCAACATGAAATCTGAACCTATCCTGATGCTAAACCGGTTCGACAGAAATTGAGACCAGTGAACCCGCGTAAAGCGGTGGCTGTGAAGGCAGAAGTTGAAAAGATCTTGAAAGCTGGTTTTATATATCCCATAGCTTTGACTAAATGGGTGTCCAACCCTGTTCCTGTTGATAAAAAGAAAGGGACTATTCGCATTTGTACAGACTTTAGAGACCTCAATAAAGCCTGTCCTAAGGACAATTACCCCACACCATTCATTGACCAGATCATAGATGCATGTGCGGGGAGTGAGGTGTTCTCGTTTATGGATGGTTTCTCCGGCTATAATCAAATCCAAATCAAACCAGAAGACCAGCATAAAACTGCTTTCATTTTCCCTTGGGGTACATTTGCATATAAGAAAATGCCCTTTGGATTAAAAAATGCTGGGTCTACCTTTCAACAAGCCATGAACTTTGCTTTTCACGACATAAAAGCGATTGTCGAACCGTACCTAGATGATCTGCCTGCACATTCTCGCAAGAGGGTCCAACATCCAGATCATTTGAGGTTGATTTTTGAAAGATGCAGATACTATAAAATTCGCTTGAATCCCCACAAGTGTGTTTTCTGCGTTGAGTCAGGTAGATTACTCGGATTCATCATATCTAGTAGAGGCATCCAGGTGGATCCCTTAAAAGTTGAGGCCATTGTAAATATGCCTCCTCCTCGTTCTCTCAGGCAACTTCAAAGCCTGCAAGGAAAGTCCAACTTTCTTCGACGTTTTATCATTAATTATGCCAAGATCACTAAAGGATTCATGCGCTTGCTCAAACAAGACACTCCTTTTGTATGGGATGAAACCGCACAACTTGCGTTCGAGGCATTGAAAAAAGCATTGCTGTCGGCTCCTTTATTACGTCCACCAGATTATTCTAGGGATTTTATATTATATCTGGCTGCGTCGGAGTCGACCATTGGGGTAGTTCTAGTTCAGGAGGACGACAAGCTTGTTGAGCATGTTGTTTATTACCTTAGCCGTGCTTTGGCCGTACCTGAGCTTAGATACTCCCACGTCGAGAAGTTAGCCTTAGCAGCTGTTTATGCTGTGCAGAGGTTGCGCCATTACATTTTATTGAGGACCACAAGAGTAGTGGTGGATGTAAATCCTTTCCAATATGTTTTATCCTGATGGATTGTTGGGGGGAAATTTAATAAATGGATAGTCATTCTCCAAGAGTTTGACTTGGATTTCCAATCCGTTAAGTCTAAAAAGTCCTTAGTTTTTGTTGAGCTAATAGCAAAATTTCCTACGGAAGAAACTGTAGTGGTCGAGGATGACTCATTCCCAGATGAGCACATCTTCCTTATATCCTCCTCTGATCCTTGGTACGGAGATAATCTTATATATCTCTAGACTTTGAAGTATCCCGCCGCTTACTCTAGGGAGGAATGACGTAAGTTACGCCTTCATGCCAAGAACTACCTCATTTTAGGAGATACATTATATCGAAGAGGGGTAGATTCTGTTTTGTGTCGCTGCCTTACTCATGAGGAAGCGGAGATTGTCCTAAATGATTCTCATTGTGGAGCATGTGGGGTTCATTTATCTGGGTTAGCAACGGCCTAGAAGATATTGCGTGCTGGTTATTTCTGGCCCACGATCTTCAAATATTGTGTGGAAGCCATGAAGCGCTGTCATCCTTGTCAGCTTTACACCAGAAAGATGCAGTCGCATTCTACTCCCTTATTTCCTATTGTCTCGGTAGGCCCCTTCATGAAATGGGGGATTGATTACATTACCTGCAACCCAGTCTTGGCTAGGGGGCACAAATACATCATTGTCGCTGTTGACTATTTTACGAAATGGGCAGAGGCAATGCCTACTTTCAAAGACAACGGGGAAACAGCAGCTTTATTTGTTTTCAATCAAATTATTGCAAGGTTTGGTATCCCCAAAGTGATTTTCACTGACCATGGCAGTCATTTCCAAAATAACATGATGACGGAACTGACCACCATGCTCAGATTTAGACAAGAACATTCTTCTCCATACTATCCGCAAGCAAATGGTCAGGTCGAGGCTGTAAACAAAACTCTAAAAACTATCCTTAAACGGACGATTGATGCAGCCCGTTCTAATTGGCATATCATGTTATATCCTACTCTTTGGGCTTACAAAACTAATGTCAAGACTGCCACAGGTTTTTCACCTTTCCAACTCGTTCACGAGGTGGAAGCAGTCACTCTGATTGAATGCGAAATCCCGTCTTTGAAGATAGCCATTCATGTGCTACCTGATATGACTGAGCTTGAGAAACGTCTATTACATTTAGAACACCTTGATGAGAAACGTAGAGATGCGTTGACTATGAACCAGGATCATAAAAATAGGGTTAAAACTCAATATGATAAAACGGTCAAACCTAGGGTTTTCTCTGAAGGGGATCTTGTCTTTATTTGGGACCAAGATAAAGAACCTCTGGGGGCAGGAAAATTCAAGGCTATGTGGTTAGGACCCTATGTCGTGTCAAAGGTATTAAGTAAAGGCACATATGAATTGATTGATTATGATGGGAATAAGCTGCCTGAGCCTAGAAATGGGCTCTACCTGAAGAAGTACTATGCTTAGGCTTAGCACTTTTTCTTGTAATTTTATTGTATGTAGTTTATGTACATTATGTTTTTAGCTTTGTTTTTTATTATCTTCTGGTTGTTGCAGATGTCTTCCGAAATGTATGTAGGTTTCACTGATGGCGCCAGTCGTCACACTTGTAACCTAGCTTCAGCAGCATGGGCTATCTATTCTCCCACAGGACAGCTTGTTGTCGCAGGTGGCGCTTGTCTTGGTCCTGCTTCTAATAATGTTCCTGAGTATAGGGCTATTATTGAGCTCCTATGGGATGCTTTGTCACGTGGCATTACCCATCTTGAAGTCCGTTTGGATTCTCAGTTGGTAGTTTCCCAGCTCAATAGAGCTTATCAGGTACGAAATCCTATCTTGTTACGTCAGTTTATGCAAATTTGTTTATTGGAAAGACATTTTGAAGTTATTACTTTCAATCATATTCCATGAAACCAAAATTCATTGACTGATGCATATGTTAATTATATTTTGGATTGGCATCTCACACACATTCCATAAAAATTACAGCAAACACATAAAAAACACTTGTAAATAAGCTAACAACCAACATCATATAGATATATATATATATATGTACAAATAATATGTCTGTAGGTAGATCGAGTATGATCCGTAGATCCCAAAATATACAAAAATATGGATCATCATCCATCAAAATGCCCTAGAACTAAGCTTGGCCGCCCTGGCCACTGGGACCACCTTGGTCCCCATGATCTCTATGCACCCTGGCTTCCTCAGCCTCCTCGGCTTCAGCAGCCTCGACCGCATCTCTCTATACAAGTACTGCTCTAGCTACTCATCTGAAAAGACGTAGCCAAACAGGTGGAACCCCAACTACAAACTCCTGCATGGCCGTAGGGATATGCTCGATCCGTATAGTGGGAACTCATTGGGTTAGCCTAGCCAGCTTCCCCTCAAGTACCCTGACCAATCCTGGGTCTCCTCCTACAACTGGACACACGAACATATGGGGGTGCCCTTCAGGGCGGACTGGTCCAATATCTGCATTTGGCACATAAATCGGATTAAGACTTGTACATATGTATATCACCATCATTTGAAAAATTCATAAAAGTTTGATAATGATAAAAAATTAAAAAATTACTTACCCATATCACCCCGCATTCCTCTTGGAGGGAGAATGAGATCGGGATCACCTCAGAAGTCCATCCCGGCGTATGGGAACTGCTCCAATGCCGGCAGCTGTCGTTCCCACCATGTATAAAAGTCATCGTCATACACACTCTGTACTATATCTCCTCCTCCATGACGGAGGAAGATGTCTCCCCACCGACTCAATCTCGGCTGACATGGATGTCTGACCTGTAGTGGTATAGCAGGGCTCATAGCTGGCACTCTCGAAGAAGAAGAACGCTACTAGTATACTCGCATAGCCGAAGTTCTTGCGTCTTCCCCTCTTACAGTCAGATAACTGCCTCTTCATGATGGGGGAAATTCCTGAGCACCAGTCATAGAGAGCGGCTCTAAAGCAATCCACTGCCACCCTCATTTGATTCCTGGTGGCCATATGTAACCCTGATGACCCTGCAAGTCTCACAATAGTACTGGCCAATACCTGCAGAGTGAAATCTTGTATGTATTCTATGAGAACACTGCTCCCTTTCTTCTGAGTACCTAGCATGCAGAACATGTCAACATAGTTTTGGACACTTAAGGGGTCCCCGCCCTACCAGTTCCCTCCAAGTTCACAAGTGCTCCTCGTTGTGACAACCCGGTAATAAAGTAAATACCTTCCACAGTAAGCTCTAAGGTCTCACCCTGAAGATTGAACATACCCAACTCATGGTCCCAGTAATTGACCAAGAATTCCAATATGCGGACATTGGCCCGCATGGGCGAGGTACAAAAGAAATTCAGCAAACCACAAGTCCTCAATGCTTGTATAGTGGGCAAGCTTTGGAGCACCGCATGATCCATTGCTTCATGCTCTCTCTCTCTCCACTCCAGAACCATGTTTTCCTGGCAAATATAAAGAATTTGGATTCAGTATTTTACAATCAAAATTGAAAAATTTTGTACATTTTTAAAGCTTTGCCCCTTTGCGCAGAATTCATGACTGTCCCTTTAGACAGCTCGCGAATCATTCGCGACTGTCCAGTTGGACAACCCACGAATGAAACGCGCATTCGCGACTCTCCTATGTAGCAACCCGTGAATGCGCACTGTGGTAGTTTTGGGCTGCCCATAAATAATGAATTCACCATTAATTTTAAAATTTGCTTGGATCAAATTAAAGGGCTTAGGGTTTAGAGTTACCTGGAGGTGACGGTTCCTGATTCTGACGGTCCAATTGTCCTCGGCGATCGATCAAAGGTAGAGGGTATTCTTGCTCTTTATGGTTCAAAAAGTTCAAATGGTATGAAATGTTTTAATTTTCATTCTATTTATAGAAATAATATTTCAAAAAGTGGGTTTTTATCCTATAGTTTGAAATGCAAAATAACTAATGCCATACTTTTGTCCCCTGGAATAGGTTTATCAACTTTTACAAAATGTTATTGCTCTAATAGGGTGGTTTCGCTATTTTCGACACATGTTGGCATCTTATCACTCCACATTAACCTTAGTATTTAACATTTTGCCACGGACTATGGTATTCTAAGCCATTAGTCCCTTATCTCTACCATTGTTTTTCCGTGGCTAGGGCCCTTATTCCATGAGTATCATCTTTATATGCCTTTGTCATCCTTTTCTGCTCATGCCGCCACTGTTTCAGGCCTAGGGGTGTCCTCTTACCTATTTTTCACACAAAATAGAGCTTCTTCTGAACCTCTTTTTACAAGATATATCTTTATAGGACTCCCTATCCTTATAGAGTTTCTTCAGGCCTAGGTATGACTCTTTCAAAACAGACTTGACTACCGAGTTATCTTGTCCATTCAAGCTCGTTAAGAATATGTGAATGGGCATCCACATTGGTGGTAGGTTATCTCTTTCTCGAACCATGCGGAATAATATGAGAAAGGATCACTCTCTTTTCTTTTGAATTGAGAAGAGTATTCTCAGGCATAGGTTTATCACTTTTCCGGACCTGAGGGACTAAATTTACGGAAAAGGAACACCCGGTTTGAGCTTAGTTTTCTCTTTTTCGTGCTCTGGACCCAAACATGAAAAAGATTCCGAGTGTACTTTGTGTCTTTGTCATGCTCGTTAAACACTAAAGAACAAAGCAACGAGTTTATTGTTGTACGCCCCATTTCTCGTAACCAAATGGATCTTTTCGAGTGATCTTGCTTTCCTTCACACTCGTAAAAATCAAGCTATTCTATGATGTTCTGGAAGGAGCGTTGGGTAGGTGGTAATTTAACCTTTTTCGGACCTCTCTGACTAAGTACGAAAAAGGTTCACCTTTTCTTCTTTGGAAGTTAAGAGAGTTCTTCTGTGGTTTTTTTTATACTTTTTCGGCCTCAGGAGACTAAATTGGACGAAAAAGGACCCCCCTAGAGTCTTCTTTGGCATTTTCAGACTCTCTAAATGTGAAAATACCAGATGAGCATGTACTAGTTCGGGCTCATTAAATCCACGAATCAGTGTATCAAGCATTATTTTCTCATCTCTTCAAGCTTGTTAAAAAATGAAGAGGGAACCGAGTTTACTTTCCTGGACTCGTTAAAACTTAACAGGGAAGGTAAGGAAGAAGTTTTCTCTTGTTTTCAGTAATGGCAGCATGTCGTCCTTGAACATAGCACTCTTTTCTTTCCGATATCCATGTTTCAGTATACACTTGTGTTCAGCTATCACTTTGAGTTTTTTACTCCTCCTCTTGTCCATTATACCTGGGGAATCTGATCATGTCTCCTACATGACAGATAAGTCTAGTTGTTCTATCTATCCATTGTATGCTGCCTTGGGTCATCTCTGTGTTGTGCTCACTGTTCAAGGACTATACTCAATGTCTGATCTATCACCTGATCCCATCATTGTTATATCTGTTATCTATTTTGTGTCTCCCTTCTTTTGCCCAGTTCCTAGTCACTCTTGTGATCCGTTGGAGGATCTGTTGCCTTCCCTATCACAGCATGGTTCCATTTTCAGTACTTCCTGATGGCGAAGACCTAGAGTTTTGACGATCGTACCTCAGGATTCACTTTCATTTTTGGTGAATTCCTTTGCTTCAGTTGTCAATTATCACCCTTTGGTTGACAAACTATTGAATCCTCTCCATGTTCGACTTCAGCTTACCCTTATTCACATGGCTTGGATTGTACTGGTTCTTTGGGATCCTTTATGAAGACCTTAGTACACACTTATGGACTAAGTTGCGCAAGATTATGTTCGATTTCTCTACATAGATTCCAGATCTTTGAAGGCTCATCATTATTGTATATTGTGGCTTCGATCCACCTTTGTAATATACGTGGTTTTATACCTATATCATATGATGTACTCAAATATTGTAAAGGATCTAGTGTTCCAGTAAATTGAACATAGCATCCTCAGATGTAACTTTTCATATGACATTATTATGTATTTGTTTCAGGTACTCTCTCTGCTCCATTGGATTTCTGAGTTCTTCAACGCTAACTATTATAATGTATTTCGGCCATCGCTTCCCTCTTACCTCACACATTAGGGGACATCTGTTATACACCTGAGTGGCACCTCTCCGTCCGAGTGCCGACATCCCTCATGTTGGCACACAAAAGGACACATATGGATAGAGGTTTGCCCAAAACACTATAGCTTGGTTTATCATGAAATACATTCTCTCACCATCCACCTAGTTACTTTGTCATTTAACCATGTTGAGATGTATTCGCGACTTTATTATTATACAACTCGCGCATCATTCGCGAGTCTCGGTTGTTACAAGTCGCGCATCCTTGTATTCGCGGGTTGCTCTTATGCTAAGCCGCGAATCATTCGCGGGTTGCTCTACTGCATACCTGCGCATATGTCTCAAACATTAAAACATAAAAACCTTTGTTGATTGGAGATTAGTTAAGTCATTTAACTTAATTTCCTCAACTGCCACAACTTCCCCAACCTTCGAGAACTGCCTTATTTCACCCATATAAATACAGGCCTTGGGGAGGGTGTGGATTACTTACACTTGGAGAGCAAAGTTATGCTGGTGGAGTTTATACAGAAGTCTGTGTAGCAGTTGAAATCAATCCTTTGGTTGCAGAGGAGTCCTTGTCTCAGACGTTGGGTTGTAACCTTAACTCTTTCCATTATTCATAATAAAGAGATTACTTCTTCCAAATGTGTTTCATGTCTTTTGATTGGATAAATGTTTATATTTCAGTATGATATATTTTTTATCTAACCTGCTTAGATGTACATGAATCATCTTGTATCTGGAAGAGTGTTTCTTGACAGGTGAAAGAGGAACAATCCTGAAGATTCTGGAAGTGGAACAGAGAGGAAGAGAATAGCAAGGATCGAACGTTGTGTAACAAGTAAGTCCTTCTAACCCTCCTATTTCCTAATCTGTACTTCAAGAGTCAATTATCTGCAAGTGATTGAGTATGTTGGTAACCCGACCTTTGGTTATTAGTTGTATTATTCCATACAACAAGTATTCAAACTTCACCCTAGCCAATGGCTTTTTTAACACATCAGCTATCTGTTAGTCCATCCCAACATATTGGAGCTTCACTACTCCCCTCTACACCATATCCCTAATATAGTGATACTTGATCTTGATATGATTCAACTTGTCATGGACCACCGGGTTCTACGAAAACTTCACGCAACTTTGGTTGTCAAAATATATACAAGTAGCATCCAACTGGAGATCAAATAAATCAAACAGTAGCTTGCTCAGCCATACTGCCTCACGACTAGCTGAACAAGCTGTGACATACTCTACTTCGGCTGTACTCAGTGCCACATAGGATTGCTTCCTGCTAAACCAAGAGATCACACCTGATCCCTTACTGAAGTAGCACCTTGAAGTTCTCTTCCTATCAATGGCACTGCCTGCCCAATCTAAATCAACCTAACCCTCCAAGTTAATCTTCTGATTCGCCTCATACTTGAGCCCATAATCAATTCTACCCCTCAAGTACCTCAGAATATGCTTTGTAGCAATCAAGAGAACATGTCTCGGATCTATCAGAAACTGGATCAAGGTGTTCACAAGAAAGCAAATATCTGGTCTCATGTTCATCAGGTACATCAAGGACCCAATCATCTGATGATACATCATACCATCAACTGCTTCCGATGAAGCATCACTCAATAGCTTCAGGTTCGATGCCATAGGTGTGGTCATGGCCTTGCAGTCCATCATCTTGAACCTCTTCAGGATCTCTATTGCATACTTCCCCTGTCCGAGGGAGATTCCATCCGTATTCTGGCACACCTCCATGCCAAGAAAATAGTGCATCATACCCAAGTCCTTCATTTTGAACTTGGCAACAAGCTTCCTCTTCGTATCATCAATCAACCCATCCATACCTGTTACAAACAGATCATCTACATACAATCGAAGCATCACTGGGTTTCCATATTCAACCTCGTAGTAAAGGTTTGAATTTTCTTTACTTTTGGTAAAGCCCAAACTAGTTAGAAATCCATCAATTCTGTCGTACCATGTCCTGGGTGCCTGTTTCAAACTATACATGGATTTCTTCAATCTACACACATGAAACTCCCTGTCATGTGTCTCAAAACTAAGTGGCTACTCTACATACACACCATTCAAGAAAGCAGTCTTGACATCCATTTGGTGTATCTTCCATTTCATCACTACAGCCAGATCAAGTACTGATCTGATGGAGGTGTATCTAGCTACAGGTGCAAAGGTTTCTTCGTAATCTATTCCTTCTTTCTATGAGAAGTCACAATCCATGAATCTTGTTTTATATTTCTCTATGCTGCCATCTACAACATGCTTGATCTTGTAGATCCATTTGGAAGTTACAACCAACTTCCCTTCTGGTCTTGGAACAACATCCCAAACATCATTCTTCATGATCGATTGATACTCTTCGATCATAGCATCCTTCCATTATTTCCGTTATTTCGCTTCTTCATAGTTGGAAGGTTCTTTATTGATAAAGTCACACAATAAAGCTACATACCTAGAGCAGGACCTGGTCCTCTTCCTTTCTCTATGATTCTCTTCTAGAGCACCATATCTTTCCGCACCTTGGATAGCTTCTTGTACCCAAGCAGGTTTCCTCTTGTGAGGATTCTTTTCCTGAGGTGGATCTATAGTTTCTTGAGGTTCTTCAAATTCTCGATATTCTTCTTAAGTTTCTTCGTTCATGGTTATGTCATGAATTCTGGGTGCTTCTGATTCTTCAGGATCTTCAACAGGTCTCTTCCTGGATTTGTTGTAAGCTGAGTCTTTGTCAAATGTTACATCCCTGCTGATGTCGATCTTCTTGAACCCTAGGAAGTATATTCTGTAAGCCTTTGAGCTTTCAGATTATCCCACAAATATGCCCTTCTTTCCTGAAGGATATAACTTTGTCCTCTTTTCTTTTAGAATGTGTATGTACACTGGACAACCAAATATTCTGAGATGGTTGACTTCTATTTTCTTGCTGGAAAATACTTCTTCATGTGTCTTGTTCTCAAGTACTCTATGTGGAGTATGGTTTTGTACATACACTGCTATTCTGGAAGCTTCTACCCATAGATGCATGGGAAGATCTTGATCATGAAGCATTGCTCTTGCAGCTTCCATGATAGTTCTATTCTTCCTTTCTACAACCCCATTCTGTTGTGGATTATGTGGAGTGGATAACTCCCTCTTAATCCCTGAATATTTTCATAACTCTTTGAATTCATTTGATGTGAATTCTCTGCCATTATCTGATCGAAAGGTCTTGATATTGTTTTCTATGTGGTTCTTGATCAAGGCTTTGAATTCTTTGAACTTGCTGAAAACTTCATCTTTGTTCTTCATAAAGTATATCCATTTCTTCCTAGAATAATCATCAATAAAATAAACATAGTATACATACCCGCTTAAAGAACTGGATGACATTGGACCGCATACATCGGAGTGAATGATTTCCAAGGTTCCTTTTTCTTTGCTTTCGCTACTTGGAAATGTCTTCTTTGTGTTCTTTCCTTCTGCACATCCTTTGCAGACTCCATCATGCTTTGCTTGAATTTCTGGAAGGCCTTCAACATCTTTTCTTGCAAGTGGTAGTGCTCTGTAGTGCACATGTGCAAGCCTTCTATGCCAAAGTTCATTTGGCTCTACTGTGTCATGGACCAAAGCTTTTTCTGGATGGCCCTTCAATTTGTATAATCCTCCTTCTTATTCTCCAATTACTATTGCATCATCAATAGTCTTTCATCTTGGCCACATTAGGACTTGGCCATCTACAAATCCAACCCTCATTCCTTTTGCATCTAGTGCCGATATGGAGAGAATATTCTTCTTTAGTCCTAGTACAAACAAGACATCCTTCATTTTCATAGACTTTCCAGAGTCTATCTTGTAGGAGGATTCACCACGACCTTTTATGGGATATTGGTAGTCATCTCCAAGTTTTACCTTATGGGCTGAATTATGTTCGGATAGTTTCTCAAAATATTTCTTGAAACCTGTCATGTGTTTGGACGCCCCACTGTCAATAATCAAATATTTGCTTCCGTGAGTGACAGTTCCCATGAGAGCGGAGATCAGAACATATTCTTCATCACTTGAAGAGTCTTCATTTTCTTGTTTTACTTTATTCCTAGGAGGATCATCATCCTCAGCAGTGTGAGCATGATGTATTCTTTTGGAGTTCTTCTTCTTCTTGGATCCATTCTTATTCATGGGACAACTTCTAGCAAAGTGTCCTCTTTCATCACATGTATAACATCTGAGTTTGGATGGATCCCTTCTTACAAAATTATTTTTCTGATGAGAATGCTTACCTTGGTGATGATGATTTTCCCTTCTTCCTTTCTTGGAGTGTACTGTGAGAGCTTGATATTCACTTCCCATATTTTCTTCTCCAACTACTATTCGAGCTTCTTATTGTGAACATTCTTCCCACAGTCTACTGAACTTGATTATCTTCTTCCTAGCACCGATTCCTTGGATGAAAGAATCCCATGACCTAGAGAGACCATTCAAGGTTGTCATCACAATTTCTGCATTCTCCACTTCTTCATCTACTACTTCAAGTTGTTCTTTGATATGGGAGACCCTTGTGAAGTCTGAATGGATAGTATTCTCATTCTGGATCTTTACATTCTTCAACTGGTTCCTTAGAGTCGTCTTTGGGTTTATGTTCTTCCCTTCAAACAGTTTGGTTAGGGAATCAAACATAACTTTAGGTGTCTCAAGGGAGGACACTTATGGTATGAGGTGATCCTTGATTGAATCAGCAATAATCCTCTTTTCCATAACCAATTTATTCTTATGTAAGGCCTTAGCCTCATCTTCCTCTGGAACTAGAACCTCCTCATGGATATAGGAGTCTAACTCATTTTCTTCCAGGACTAGGGAGATCCTATACTTCTAGGATTGGAAGTTATCATCTCCCTCAATATTTTCATCAAGATTGGTATGATGAGACATCTTAACTGAGAACCTCAAATGGAAATACAAAATATTTATATCTTACTAGGTCAAGATGTCGGATCTGCATTTGGAGTTGAACTTCTGCAGCGCTGGTGTAGGAGCAGATTAGGGTTTGGATTTTTTGGAGTTTTGTCCAACCAAATGCTTTGATCTTGGTCTCTAAACTTTGATTTTGGGGAGAAGATCAATCCAGGTTTGGGCTCACTCAAAAATTCCACTTCTATAGAAAGCCCTAATTTTCGGCAGTAGTGTCAGGTCCACAACTAAAAAAGCTCAAAATTGGATTCTGCTTCGACAGAAAGATGTGCCCTAGGGAGGAGAGTTAATCCAACCTTATTTTGCTGAAAATATGTGGAGAGAGATCCAAAAAATAGGAATCCCTAGTTCCCGCAGCTGCGTAGCGTCTTCTTCTCAGGTTAGCTCTTATACCATGTTATATTTTTAA
>LPNX010288660.1:136999-177444 GCA_001517045.1 Pseudotsuga menziesii
GCTAAAACCAGTATCCTTTTTATTCAAGACTCTAACTACTCACCTTACCCAAAATTTCACACCCCCAACCCCATTTTGTGCGTGGTGAACCTGAGGATGAGTTGATTGAGCAGTACTATCATTCTACCTGCATAAAATCACCATAAGGAGGTAGGAAACTGTGGGTCGAATGGATGGATGAATAGCTCAGGGAGGACTTGTCCATGCTTCTATGGGATGGTCCATTAGCTTATAGGTTTGACTTTGAGCAGAGAGAAATCATGTAAAACTACTAGATAGATTATCAACGGAATAGCCAATACTTTATAAACATGGCAGGTGATGACTAGATGGGATGATGGTGAGTTAAGTAGCCTCTTGTTGGATGGGATTTAGAAATTGATAGGAGAGGAGAAGCCTTCGGCTTCATTTTCCATTTGCATCATGAGGAGGAGGGTTTGGGGGTTTTGGAATCAAACAAAGCACATGGATTGAAGAAAACGAAGTGCAAGGGTTGAATTGCCTTGCGAGGGTTTCAAAATTTCATCAAAAATCGATACAGAGAAGTTTCATGGAGTGGCAGGGTTTGGAAAGTCTGCAACGCATAGACAGCTAAAGAAGAAATGAAGGGAGTGGATTAATTGGGTTATTCCTCATTAGGGTTTTGAAACCACGGTGTTTTGGCGGAAAATAATTAGGGAAATACAATATATATCGCGTAGGATCCAATAATGTGTGAAAGGAACGCATGCCAAATCCGTTCATGGAGCTCTGCGAGGGTGAATACCTCTTTGACAGGATTGTTTCCAGAGGACATTGCAGCGAGCATGTTGCAGCTAACATTGCATGCACTATTGTTGAAGTTTTCCAGGTGTGTTGCCGTAGCTTTAGGTTTTTGAATAGAATCCTTGCAAATTTCAGCCTCATGGCTTACAGAGCACTATTGGAAGAAGCTCTTAGGTCACAGAGATTTTCAATAGTTGTGCTCGATTTCTTTCATGGAACCATTTTTGGATATATGTTTCCTTAAATTTGGTTGTTTACAGCACTTTCTAGTGCCCAATCTAATGTCTTATAACAAGAACATTAATTACCTCAAGTTGTGGGCAATGAGATAGACTGATATGAAAAATCATTTTAACTTGTTGAGTTATAGTTTTGGATAAAAAAATCCATATCGACGAAATATGAAAGCAAAATAGCCAGGGAATTAATTGCTTCTCATTTTCTTCTGCCATTAGATTTACCTGTTGTGTCTATATTAATATTTTAAAATGAATACCCGGTGATATAAATTCCAGTTAGTGGCTGAGTTAAAACTTAATAGGTAAACCATGGACTCAATCGTAAATTTTGAGGATAAACATGTAGGAAAAGTATAAAGAATATACAGGTTAATCAAATATTTTAAATGTGGAAATTCAGAAATATCCAAGATATAAAAAATACAGAAGTGAATGGCCAGTCTCAACTTGTGCTATTAATGAAACAAGAAAAAACAAATCAACAAAACATTATTAAAAACAAAGTATTGCATGAGAAATTTCAAGTGGGTTTCTTGACAGACGGAAACCTCATCTTCGCATATTCTTGGAATGTTGTTGTTCCCATGGTTTTAAAAAAAACTCATCTTCTCATTCACATGTCCATTACTCATTCACACAGTAGCCTCCTTTACTCCATGAACGCACACATCAACCTCCTATAGGATCATGAAATCACCCTCCTATATTGATGAAATCGACTTCCTCATACTCACAATGTGCAACATTCTTCACAATCTATCAATGAGGGGAATATGATAGTGAAAGTAACGCTTATGTATTTATCAAGGCGTTCTTAGGGTTAACCTTTTATCACCCTCCTATTCATTTAATTTCCCACCTCTTAGTTTCCCTCCAAACTGTGTTTCACTAGTAAAAAAACATGTTTACATGTTTGTGGGGGATGTTGAGTTCGAATCACAAATCTTGGATAATACTTGTGAGTCAAGTGAGTATGTCAAAAAAGGATGAGTCCTGGTGAGTGGTGAGCTTGGGAAGACTCACAAGTCTTGGACAAGTCAAACTTCACTAATATTAACATTCAAGTAGAACCACTCAAATGAAAGTTGTCATCATAAGAAAGCCCATTTTATTAAAATCACTTCAGAGACATTACTTAATTAGTTTTACCATGTCAATTGGATCTCCAAATGAACCTGATGAAATATTTTCTCTTACCAGAATGATATTTGAGCTTAAGTTTGATGTAACATGATGTCGACAGAGTAAACCAAATTTTCAGAGAGATTACTGAAAACAATAGTTTGAGGTGAATGCATCCTACATGTGACCTCTAGAACTCCAAACAAAATAAATATAGGAATTTTCTAGATGAACTATAAACAATTTTCCACCAAGTTTTGGGGATGTGGGAGCAAGGGAGAGGGGAAATGCACATAGGGGACATTTGGAGACACCCCCCAACCTCTAGGGAAATTCATGGTGGATGTGAGGACATCGGGGTACCTAACATAGGGAGGCTCTAAAATTAATATTATAAAAGAAATCCCAACATAACAATTCTTAATCACATGTAAATTAATCATTGTGTAATGTAATTTATTCCTTTTTTTATGTTTCTTTTTTTCTCTTTTTTCTTTTTCTTTTTTTCTTTTTTGGCAATCTCATTCCATTGTATATCAATTTAAACTTGAACTTGAGGATGTCAATATACAAAAATGCAATATTGAATGATGTTGTTCCATTTGAGAAAATGATGTTTCTGATAAATTAAAGACCAGAGAATGTCAAACCCCATTAGCAACTTCTAATTTTCTCCCTCGCTCCAGATGTATCTGTTGTCTATGATATTTATTTATATCACTCTTAAAGAAAATGTTAATCATGTAGCCTCTCTTTCCTACTGGTAATTATCACAAAAAACAAAACTTGTCAATGGAACGATGCGTTATCTAAAAATCGATGAAGGATTTGTAAATTTTGAGTTCCAGAGTTACTTTATGTTATAGGTTCAATCGTGTGAATAAATTATCTGAATGTTGGAAGCCAACAAAACCATCACTCATCACCCTATGCCCAAGAAGCATAACTTTCTTAAGGAGAAAAGCCACACCATTAGTTCGATATTTTTACAAGCATGAATAAAGGAACATATTCAAACATAAAGGTGCAAAGCTCCAGAGTCCAAACAGTTTAGGAACATGATACCATCTATATCTTTTTAGGTGGTATCACAATATCATGGTACAAACTACAAACCTTAACAAATCTTATCATAAAAAATGATAAAACTAACCATCCCCATTACAAAATCAAATTGTAGTTTTGACAATTCGCTCCAAAAATTACAAAAAGACTCCCATGAAGGTCAATCTGCACTGGAACTTTTCTCCCAATTGGTATCCAATGCTATGAAGGAAGGTTTACATTTAGATAAGTTTTAAACAAGGAATATTTTAGGATTCATACTTATTTTTGAAGTGTAGAAACCTTGGTAATTGTTAAAATTCCAACCGTAAATATTCGAAGAGAATTCTGTAAAAAAAATCAAATTTCTAAGGATTTTATCTAATTTGTAGAAAATATTGTCAATTTTTCATGTAAAATTATTTTATCCTACAGAAATTTGGAAAAATATTTATTTTTAATTGCTGAATATTTCTGAAAATTATGAAAATTAAAGCAGAAACTTAGACCCTAAACTTTTCCCTGGTTTTAAACTATAATACAAATGGATTGTGGAATCTGCTGGCTATGTTGTCTATTGCATTGATTGTTTTCTTTTAATTTTATATCATCAATTCATTGATAAATATCTCTAGAATACCATACATATGTCCCTGAATTCCTAGTCTAGGCAATAAATCTAAAATGTGAAAACAAGCAGCCTGTCAATCATATGCTTATGTTTCTTTCTAAACAAATAAATTGATGATTTGGAAATGAAGCAAAAAATATATTAAACCATATTATCTAAGAAGCTTAAGCTTGCTTTCCATTTCCTAGGAAAGGGAGATCCAAATATCCATTCAAGAAAAACTTTGTATTTGTCCCCAGTCATGTATGTACCATAACCATTAGTTACTCCTAGTTTTAATGTTTTCCTTCCATTTTATGCATTTCTCTTTCTAGTTCTAGAGAGTATGCTAATGTCCATCAATTATTCACCCCAGGATCCCATGTGGCAAGCAGGACTTGAAATGCTTTCATTTTCAGAAGACTTCCCTTGCTTCAAAAATCCATCCACCTCAGAAGTGAGTTTTCTATCATTTTCAATTGTAGTTCCAAGTTCAATGCCTTTTGATGATTCATTTGATTTTGAACTTGTTAATATTTCCTGAACTATCTTTGAATCCTCTGGTACATCCTCATTACTGATAGACCCACTGCTTCCCCACCATTTCTTTGAAACATAAGACAAGCCATTTTTGGGGAATCCTTGTTTGAAATCATCCAAGTATGTCGATATATAATCCCTATGACCAGTGTGATACATAGTTTGTCATGAATATTGAGGGATTCTACTTCCAAAGGGTTGTAAAATATTACTTGAAGTGGAAACCCCTTGTTTCCATTTACTTGTCTCATTGATAATACTCCCATTTTTGCTTTGATTTTCTATGGCCCTGCATTTTCAGGAAAAGACCATTTGATACAAGTTACACTCTAGAAATTTCATAAAACATGCTAGATAATGCAAGTATTTTGACACAATGCATAATTCCACACACTGCAAGAAAGAGAGGAAAAAATAAGGGCTACGATAAAAAGCATGAAGAAAATAATGAGATTAAAAATTGGAAAGGTGTGGATGCATAATGAAGCATATCAATTAAACATCAGTGACTTGGAAGAGTCCCTGTGAAAAAAGTAATATTAAATAAGAAAACATGCACTCAACTTTTTGAATTTGAAAAAAGAGAAAAATAATAATGTGTATGACCTGAATATAAAACAAACACTAGTGTACTATGAGAACAAAATGAAGTTTGGTAGTTTAGTACAGACAAAAACTGTAAATTATTTATATTTACCATAAACAATAATCTGATCAGTCTCCTACTATAATTCATGGCTAAAGGAGGAGTACAATGTTACAGGTTCTTGACTAGAAGGGCCTAAAGTTGAGTAAGAAGGGAAAAAACTATTCAGTGTGACTCTTGCGGTCCTTTTTGGGATAGTAAATGCTTCAAAAGCATCATGGAAGACAAAAGAACATGGAAATATTTCCAAGCTATTCATTTATATGATATGCCAATCAATGTTACCACACTCAACTCAAGAAAATACTCGACAAGGCAGAAGATTCAAGAATTTGACTCGACTTGGAAAAACCACAGGAAGTACAAAAACACAAAACTACACAGTTTTATGAAAACAAATAAATTCATTCATATCGATTTATTCTATTTCCATACAATGCAAAATACATATATATAGTCCAAAATAGTTGTTTTATGCACAATGAAAGAAGAAACCTGTTACAGAGAGAAATTCCTATGGCTTGGGGTACCACAACAGACATCTTGACTCTAGAAATAAATCCTTTCAAATATGCAAGAGAAATCAAATATCTAACACTAAAGGATCAGACCTCGTACCTTATTCCAGACAGTTGAAGTAGATCCCCATTGAGCTTTCCAACCTCAGCTTGAATTGATGTATCACTTCCTCAACAACAAGTAAACAAGACAAGCATACTATATATATTGGTGTTAGATCTACTCTAGCATATATAATCAACAATGTATAAGTATTTGAAATCATCAATGGATAAAATATTCATTCAAACATACATTATTGGACAGGAAAAGATATTTCTATTAATATAAAGTCAGAGATTACAATGAATACAACCTCTGTCAGCATGTCTACAAATTGGAGAAACCGAATCCCCCACTTGGGCCGCCACCACCTCAATCATCCATCTCTCGATAGCAAGCTCACAAGCAAAAGGCAAGTTTGGGAAGAACACCAAAGTGCTCCAAGGGACAAAGGGATGCAGACTCAAGCACAAGTTCTGACAACAATGGACTATAGTTTCTTTGCTTTCAATTCTATTATGCCTTCAATGTATCCAAAGAGTTCCTTATATAGCTTTTCAAAGGGGTAATGAAAGGTCGAATCCGAGCGATCTCAAGGTATATGGAAGTCCAGGAGACAAGTGAGTCGGATCCATGTCAAGGAAAACTCCAAAAGGATTTGGATTTTGTACACATCCCGATGTACGCAACTTTAGGGGTCAGACCCGTGTATATACGCGATAAGGGGTTTAAAAGTCATGTATATCAATTTTCTCATGTTTATATGGATGGTCTAGGAAACATAAAAGGACAAAAAATGGTCCAAGGGGTCTAAGGAGTCTACAGAGGGACAAGGGGAAGGCCATACAAGTGTGATTCATCTAGTGTGGTAAAATCAGCTATAACAGATGCCCCCTAATGTGTGAAGTCAGAGGGGTCATACGATGGCCAAAATACATTATAAGTCCATCCCAGAAGTGGAGTGATGAAGAATCCCAAATGGAAGACCAGCCACCCAATCAGCTTAGTACAATGATACAACTCTGCACATAACTACAAATACATATAGCAGTCCTGGATACAAAAGAGTACAATGGCCATGAATAGGCATGATACAAAATATCACATAAGTGGTCATTGCCATGTACAATATACATAGATTAGAATTTCCATGATGAAGATATACAAAGAATCATGATCTCCATAATGGCTGAAGATATACAATGGATCAAGATCTCCATAATAGCTGGAAATGTCTGAGATATATTGGAATCAAGTCACAAGAGCTGAAATCTCATGAACACTGGCACGATCAAGGAGGTAGCATATAAGAGATGCCACCAATCCGGAAGGTCTTCTACACAAACCACTACGAGTACATGCCCTACTATGTGAATAGAGGTGTTGGGGTCGAACATAGTAGTCCATCATCTGATTACCGGTCATTGATGTATACCATTAATAGATGTGAGATCACCCACCGATAATGAAAATGGGAATCAAGGTACTAGAGTGCAAACTAACAAGTGTGAATAAATGTGTTGAGGTTGAACACTTGAGAGGATCCATCGATCAGGGGACATTGATGTATTCCAGAAAAATGTCGATGGCGAGAGAACCTGCCACTGATGACTGAAAGTCTCAAGGCACTCAAAGATGACTCTAGATTCCAATCCTAGAATAAATGATCTAGAGTCAATGGGATGAAATCCATTGGAAGGAGGGGATTAAGGCATTCCCCCATCATCCAACATGAGGTACTCAACAAAGCTGTATAATGTGGAAGGACTCGATCATAAGGTGCATGAACCAGTAACTGTACCAGGAATGGTCGACATGCAAAGTCAAGATAACCGAGGAATGGTTGACTTAGGTTTCAACTTCCTTCAAACAAGAGTATAACGATGAATGGTGACTGAAGAAAGGTAGCATAGAATCGATATACAAAAATGGGACATCTCTATGACACAAGATGCATCGACAGAGGCTCCATGGGGACTAGAAGCTTAAAGTCACTAAAGATAAACTCAAATAAATGAGTACAGCTCCTAAAGTCAAACTATAAACCCAACCAATGGATGTGATATATAGTGCTCTGTTCGAAGGTGACATGACTCGACAGCTGCCAAAGATAACATCTTTCCTTGTCCAGCTTTTTGGTTTTTTGATTTTTTTTTTGGACTTTTTCAAATATTTTAAAAAGCTTGAAAAAGAATAAAATGGCTTTATAGTTACAGACTAGGAGGAGACGAGTGTCATATGGGAAAACAAACTAGTTCCAAGCAGTGGAACATACCTATGCTCAATGCAAGGATACATGTGTAGGATAGCGACACTCAGGGGAAAGTCCCCTCCTGGTAAAAACAGGGATTCAAGTTGCAAAGGATATGTAAAATGGCTCTGCATGGATAGAAATGAGACAAGCTTGGGATATATGGCTGAAACTCAATGTCAGGGAAGCCAATGTAAGGCTCAATAAGGCAGGAAAAGCTCATGATAATGCAATTACAACTTGACATAAGGAAGTCCTGAGAGAAAAAAGGCCAGCAAAAGATCAAGAGGAGTATGAGGCTCTTGTAAAATGTCATGGAAATACTATACAATGGACTCCCACACCCTAAGGGACAAAATGTTGGCATGGGCACCAAATGCAAATAAGGTGCTAACTAGGGTACCCATGTAAGGTCAAGCTCTACCACTCATATCATGCCACTTCTAAAACAACAAGAAGGTTTCATGACATAATAGAGTGGGTTCGTACCTAAGGCTATAATGAAACGGTCATAAGGTCATGCAAAATGCAAACGGTGATGAAACCTAACCTATATGCTAGTTTAGACATGATACCTGAAATCGGCACGAGCAGGTCAATCCAATGGCTGAAATGGCACTCAAAAAGGTCTCCTGCATCATAAATTAGTCCAAAAACGCTCCAGAAGGATTAGAAACGATCCAAACTATAGGAAAGGGGGTAAAAATTTTCAAAAATTTGAAAAAATTCTATAAATAGTAAAAAATTCAAAACATTATAAAACATTTGAATTTTTTACCCATTTGAGCTTAGAACTTCAATAGCGAATTCTAGGAGATCCAGCCAGCGGAATCCACTACCATTTTTTCCAGGTACTTACCCATGATCTACTCTTTTATTTTGATGCAAATTTTGTCAAATTCCATGGTGTATTTAGGTTTCTAGGCCATTCTAAGATACACAACACGGCCCATGTGGAAATCAAGGGTTTTTCCATGTATAGGGCTAGATATACACAGAAAACGCCCTCAAAGTCATGTACATACACGGCTGTTTGGAAAACAGTCATGTATGCGGCCGCACTCAATGATTTTTAAGTATTCTAATGGACAAAATTCAAATTTTATGTGCAGGATGGTCCTAGAATAGAGAGAACGTGAACATGGTGATGTAGAAGAGGCAGTAAGGGAAAATCTAATGGCTCAAAAAGCGTTACGTGCATGTGGGCTTTACAAATTTTGGTGTCTTGGTGGCTTAAGGGCCAAACAAGGACTATTGCAGATGTTAGTGGACTACTGGGATCCAGACTCAGAGTCATTCCAGATAGATGGGATGTCCCTCACCATAGAAGTGGGGGAAATATACTTTATTACTGGACTTTCCTGATGGGGGGAAGTGGTGAACCTACACTCTCATGGGCCCAGAGGTGGTATGACTATAGATGATTACATTGTGGTGTACTACTATCCGGACATGGAGAAGGTGGGGAGTCAAATCCCCACTAACTCCATACAGGTGCTAGGCCTAAAGGCCATCCTACTAACACTGGGTAGGATAGCAAGCTTGGCTTCACTCCACTAGGCCTCGCAACCTCTAATGTTCTATGCAGTGGAGTGCATGAGACCCACGGTATACGATTAGAGCTCTGCACTACTGGGAAACATGAAACACCAGCTCAGTGAGTGCAAGATGGGCAGAGTACGAAACTTTAGTTTTAGTAGCATACTGAGCACATTTTTCTTTGAGCATGTTCTAGGATTGATCCCTAGAGTTGACGTTCCTCTACACGGAATTTGAGATCTGGCCCAATGGCGTTGGGTGGATGCGATGCACAGATTGGGTGGTGGTAGGGTGTCCAACCCCTATCCAGCTGGTTTCTTTCCATGGTGGTGACAATAGATAGTTGCCATCGATGACTACCCCTATGCGGGGATAGATTTTTGGGGAGACCCGGAGATGCCGCTACCACCAGGATCATCATATGGTGACATTGGTAACGAATCTCGACCCTCTTTTTAAAATTTGTGAGTTATTAAATTTTTTGTGTTTTATAATTATGTGGAATCAAAAGACATGTTTTTGGGTGACAATACATAGTGACATCTACCATATGCATGCAGATATGGGATCACGGTGGCCTGAAGGCTTCCCTCGTCATAGATGGAGGGGAAGAGGAGACGATATCACGGGTGTGGATGTAGAGAAAATCCTCCAAAGCATTCATACCAACTTCGTGATACTGACACATAGAGTACCCATCGCGCAAGTTGAGGACTTTCGTGAGACCATGCAACGCCAGGTGGTGGGTGTACCATGAGCATGGGTGCGACTATTTTGATGGCTAGCTAGAGACATAGTGACATTCCATGATCACAATCCCCCTCCTCCTCCACAGGCTTAGATACTTGGGAGTGATACATTTTGTACTACCGTGTGTTTATATTTTGGTGGCTTGAGAGCCCCATTTTTGTATTATGACACTATGTATTACCAAATTTTGTATGTTTATAAAAACTTTTATGATGATTGATTTATTTATTTACATGTGTAAAAATTTATGTTTGTGATGAGCTTATTGTGTAAGAAACAAATGCCAATCTAACATGTAGTTAGCATATGAGTCAGCAACTTGATTATTAATTCTTGGAACATGTATGTATGTTATATTGTCAAATTGTCATTCTAATAATCTCACATGTAAGAATCTTCTTAATAATGTTGGATCTCTAACATGGTACAAACCATTAAGCTATGACACTACTAACTCTGAATCAAGTCGTACCTCAAGAGAGAGAACACCATGTAAAATGGCATACCGTAGAAGCTCAATAACGGCACTATACTTAGCAACATTGTTTGAATATGGTCGTAAACATACGCCTCCTGAAGACAATACCTGACCCATAGGAGTATAAATCACCCAAGCAGTAGAGGTTGAGTGTTGAGTGTGATAGCTCACACCATCCATGAATCCTATGAAGGTGGAAGATTCCATTGACATCTTCCAAAAGAAATGGAAACTAATCACAAACCCAATCACCATAAGAAAAAGACCTACCTATGAAAAACTATACAATAATATACAATAACCATCCTTGGCTAAAAATCATGCATAGTACTTTTTGAGATAGAGCCCATTTCTAGGCTCCACCAAGGTTGTTCCCTCATAATCCACTAACTCATAAGCACCCTTCTCTAACACACGTTTCACGACGTAAGGACCACGCCACATGGGGTTAAGTTTTCCTACCCCCAAGGGTTTTTTTGGTTGATCCCACAAAAGGACCAAGTCTCCCTCACTAAACCTCCTTATATGGACAGACTTATCGTACTGTACCTTTACACGATGCTTATTTACTTCTAGAGCCACCAAGGCATCTCGACGTTGCTCATCAAGTTTCTCAAGGTGGACCAAACGCTCCTCCAATGGTGAAGTGTCTGATAATAGCTCTATGGCTAGCTTCAAAGAAGGAATCTCGCACTCAACCGATAATACCAACTCCACTCCATGTAAAAATTGATATGGAGAAAAACCCGTGGCAGTCTTAACAGCGGTTCTATAAGCCCACAAAGCAGGATATATCATAATATGCCAATTATTCTTGCTTTGTGCCATGGTTCGTTGGAGAATGGATTTGAGTGATTTGTTCATTGCTTCTACGTATCCATTCACTTGAGGGTAGTAAGAGGAGGAATGCTCTTGTTTATACCCTAACTTTGATGCCAACTCTTCCATCATACGATTTTGAAAGTCCGAGCCATGGTCAGTGACAAGCTCTTTCAGAATACCGAACCGAGTAATAATCTGGTTGAATATGAAGTGCGCAGCTGTCTCACCATCGGATTTAACTGTAGGCATAGCCTCAGCCCATTTCATGAAGTAGTCAACAACCACTATGATATGATGATGCCCCCCAGCTAAAGTTGGGCTACAATCCATAAAATCAAGCCCCCACTTAGTGAAGGGACCAAAGGTGATGATGGGATGTAACGGGGTAGGTTTCTAGCACATATTACGTGCAAACACCTGGAAAGGATGGCACCTCTTGACCGCATCTACACAATCCTTAAAGATCGACAGCCAGAAATAACCCGCTCTTAAGATTTTTTGGGCTGTAGAAAGCCCAGATAAATGACCACCACATGCCCCTCCATGGCAATCATTCAACACTACCTCATCCTCCTCATGAGTTAAACAATGACATAAAATGGAATCCACCCCATGGCAGTACAAAGTGTTATCCACTATGAGGTAATTCTTAGACACGTGACGTAACTGTCATCATTCATCATGTGAGAGGTGAGCAAGGACCTTCAATGTTTGTAAATATATAATAATATCCCCATACCATGGGTCTAAATTTGAGATTAAGAATATTTTCTCATCGATAAATGTATCTTCACAAACCAACTCCTTGGCCTCGCTTGGGAAATCCGATATAAACTCCGCAAAAATTAACGATTTCTTCGATTTTTCTGAAACAAAATCGAGGTTGAATTCTTGCAGGATGACAATCCATTTATTACATTTTCCCCTAGTCATTATTCGAGTGAGAACGAATTTAAATGGATTGAAATGGGCTATAACCAAGGCCTAGCGAAGGAGAATATAATGTCTCAACCATTTAACCACATGTACGGTAGCTAAGGAAATCTTCTCAACGTGGGAATAATGAGTCTCCGTGTCAATAAGATTTCGGCTCAGATAGTATATGACATGCTCTTGGATCTCCTCATCATCTTGAACCAAAACCATACCAATCGTCTCCATGGACGCGACCACATAAAGTAGAAAATCACGGCTATAGTCTGGGGGACTAATCACCGGGGCCGATGATAGGGCTCTCCTAAGCGCATCGAAGGACTCCTAGGCTCTCTCATCCCAACAAAAGGTGGTGTCCTTCTTCAAAAGACGCATAAATCCTCTAGTCAAATTGGCAAAATTGACAATGAATCTCCGTAAGAAGTTTTCCATGCATTGCAAACATTGAATATGACGAATGTTTTTCGGGGGAGACAACTGAAGTATTGCTCAACCTTCAAAGGGTCGACTCTTATACCCTCTTTAGAAATGATGAATCCTAATAAGTGACCAGACTTCACACAAAAGATGCACTTGTGAATATTTAACTTGACCAAATAATGGTGGCACCTTTTGAATACTAATCTCAAATGATAGGAATGACGCATTCTCATACGAGAATGAGCAGCAAGGTCATCCAAAAACACTTCGATAATCGATTTGAGATCATGGAAGATCAAGGTCATGGCCCACTAAAAAGTATCTCTGATGTTTTTAAGGCCAAAAGGCATATTTTGATAAGCAAAATTCCCAAAGGACAAATAAATGCAGTCTTATGTTGGTCCTCAGGTTTAATTTGTATCTGATTGTATCTGGAAAAGCCGTCCATAAAGGGAAAAACATCGCTACCCGCACACTCATCCAAAATCTGATCAATAAATGGTGTGGGGAAATTGTCCTTAGGACATGCATGATTCAAATCAAGGAAATCAGTACATATGTGGATTTCTCCCTACTTCTTATCAACTAGAATAGGGTTTGAAACCCACTCAGTCAAGGGAACGTAATAGATAAAACCGGCTTTCAACAGTTTCTCTATCTCTGCCTTAATCACGGGTGCTTTCCTAGGATTCACTACATGCAAGCGTTGTCGAACAGGATTAGCATTGGCATAAGTCTTAATATCGTGTTCAACAATGCGAGGGTCGATACCTGGAATTTCATCGTAATACCAAGCAAAGATATCAGGAAATTCTTTAAACAGCTCGGTGTATTCTTGAATCTCAGCATGGGAACATTCTGCCCCAATATAGACATTCTCTATCCTTCCAGGATCACGAGACATATTGATAGGAATCATTGGAGATATATTTTCCATGTTCCTATCAGCCATCGGACTAGGAGAGCTTAATGGAACCATGGGACTACCAATTCTCTCACTAAGAACCTCCCTAAAGTCCTCATGCTCCAAGCAGTCAAGCTCGGGAAGAAAATAAGATCTATGATGCAACACTTCCCATGGTGGCTCAACTCCTGACATGGCCTCAATAATCGCTTCGTCTGAAGGAGAAACACTATCAAGGAAGTCGTGCGCGTGAGAACACTGAACTGCCCATGCAAGCAATGCATACAGGTCCTCCTCCTTCGTCTATGAAGAGGAAGGACTAGGCTCTACAACACATCCAATATTAGCTTGATAAGCTACTATAGTTGTAGGCAATGGCACGTCCGTCATGATGGGCTCACTTGAAGTATTCGGTGTAGGAAGAATCCAAGGATCTTCCATATGACTTGTGCGAAAAGACACCAATCTCATAGATATCGAAGCCTCACCGAAACTAGACCCTATCATAAGGATAGGTGCAAGACAACTAAAGCTTCCCATAAGGGATGGATACATGCCCACACCCACACTCCCAGTTGTCAGCTAAGAGTGCTCTACAATCGAGATAGAAGCTCCCGAAGATGCGGTAACTGACGGATTCTTGAATGACGTTTGATCAATCGTAACTATCTTCCCATTAAATGGAAAGCATAAAACCCAAAATAGTGAAGAAGCTATGGCTTGCATACTGTACATCCAATTCCTACCCAGCAAGAGATTGTATTCAAGGGGCGCATTAACCACCTCGACCTCTATCGCGACAGTCTTCCCTCCCAAACGGACCTTAAGGGAATGAAGGATCCCGTGCATCTTAAATGATCTCCCATCAAATGCGGTTAACATGGTCTCTGATTTAGACAACTCTGGGGAACCTAAACCCTTCCAACACAATAAAGACATCACAAAAGCAGCAGCGCCTTCGTTAATCACAGTATGCTTGATAGTCATGTTAAGACATTCTACATGAATCAAAAGAGACACATAGTAAGGCAAGTGAGGCTGAATTCCTATAGTTTCAAATTTAATCATGGAGGAAGAATTATCATCATTCACACCAAGGGAAAAAAGAAAAGCCTTCCTTTGTAAAGGAAAACTCTGAAGTACTTCTAGTGCAGAGATTGCACAAGGAGTGTGGCCCAAATCCTCGACAACAGAATAGTTCTAGGTGGCTCGGGCATTAGGATTATGCCCCAAATGCTTAAGGACTCCCTTAGGAATGCGAGATGCAACTTCAAGTTTATCCACAGGTTTTTCAATATGAAAAGGAGTCCCTGGTGGATCAGGTTCCTTTCCTGGGCTGGGTTGTGACGAACCATAGTCCTTCACATGGGTCACAACTTTCACAGCACACACCATGTTAATGCAACCACGACCACTACCCTTCAGCAGATCTTGATCACCACCAGACTGATCATGGGTCCTCGAGTTCATGTTTTGATTGTGAGGAAAAGGGTTAGTCAGCACAGCTGGGCCCTGTGCTAAGAATATTGAGGCTTCATCGATACGAGGGCACAAGTAAGTGAGGTGATCTTCCTTACACAACTTGCAAGGAAATTTAACCTTAGGTTTAGCTTGCTTGTCCCCCCCAACATGACGAGCATTCTTTTCATTATTATTAGCATTTTCATTCCTATTCCCACCCTTACGATTGCTATTACCCTTCTCTTTATTCCTTTCGGGTTGTTGGTTACCCTTCTGGTCCGACGATTGTACCAAAATCACACTCACCATTTGGGTGGGTTGAGACGAATGCATGGCTTGTCCCGAAGCAGAATGGTTGATTGGAAATTGACTGACCTGTTTCACAACTGAATCTGTAGGTTTATCACTCGCACAACAACCAATGCCATCGGCATGTGGTCCAGGTTTAACTTTGGGGTCGAAACTAGAACGCAGAGCATTGGGAATGGTCTCATATAACAAACCAGATTGAGCATAAATCAAATCCAGTTCCTGTGCCCTAAAAATGGCTTGTTCCTCATTTTGCACTCCGGATGTAGAAACATCCTTCGCTATATAAGGTAATAACAACTTAAGGAACCATTTGAGGAGGAATTCCGGCGGTATAAAGGATTTAATCAACCTCTTCCGTCTACGCCACTCTTGGATATGGTCCGAGATATGTGTGGCTTTATCCTGCCAAAATGTTGACAAGAGTTCTGTACCAACGTCGTAATGCACTGGTAGCTGGAAGTGGTTAAGAAAATTCATCGCTAGGTCATCGAACAAAGCGAATGCCCACCTAGGTAGCTCTATATACCATTTTGTGGCAGGCCCTGTAAGGGTGCGTTGAAACAGCCTTAAACGAATTGAATCTTGGTGTAAGGAATTTGAAGAGCACCATAGGTGAAAGGTAGTAACATGTTTTCTGAGATCCTCTCTCGATTTGCCCTCAAATTTGGGTATGTCCGAGGGAAGCTTAGTAGGGACAGCCAGCCAAGCCGAGTCATGAGCTACAGGATCATTTGTCAATCTCGACAAGTTGGGAAGATTTAGCGTTGCGAGGAAAGGGAGCCTAGGATGAGTAGGTCGATGGATCACTCCCTGATGATTCACATAGGTCTGGTTACCATAACCACCATGGCCTTGGCCATAGTGCCCTCCTCCCATTTAACCCGTATAGGGTGGCATGGAAGCACCATATTGTGGTGTACCTTGACTATTCGGAGCTATAAAGCCGTAATTTGGAGAGTAAGTGGGTTGTTGATACCCGTATCCATAAGGTGAAGAACCCTATCCATACTACGTCCCATAATAAGGTCCATAAGTCATCGCATGAGATGTCCCATGAGACACTCTGTAAGTAGGAATATACACTTCGGAAGTAGGAATATACATTCTAGAAGTAGGAATATACACTCCGAAGGTAGTAACATGACATCTAGAAGTATGAACATGACCTCTTGAAAAAACGGGAGGTACTTGAACCTGAGACACAAATGGTCAAGTAACCACAGTACGGACATGACTCGTAGCAACATTCCGGCCCCAAGGACCATGTGAATGAGGTGGAGGGTGAACATTCAAAGAACTAGGGACAGAGGACGAAGGGACCTATGTAATTATGTACTTATTGTTCCCTATAGTCACTCATCTCGGATCTAGTATCCTAATAGGATCACTAGCCCTAGGCATAGGAGTAATATGTGATGTAGCTTCCACCGCCAGGATGAAAGGTGCAATGTGACTTGTGCTCCCAAACCTCTCCACATGGTAAGGAATGAGAGTGCCCCCAGGCGTAGTGTTAGGCTCAAACTCCGACTTGACATGAAATGCCAAATCATGTGTGGGAAAACCAGACATACCATAACTACCATAACTAGTGCTCGCGGGTTCAAAATGAGTCTCATCATCTTCCGACATTCCATACCGACGATGCGTCAATGGGGGATCAACACTAGAGTAAGTAAGTATATCATGAAAAGTACCTATCTTAGAGATTACATGACCTAACTCAGTCAAATCAGGTGAAGGATCACAGTTAGGAGTAAACTCCCCATATTCCACTTGAATGGGAGAAGGTGGTTCAGGAATACCTTCAACATGGTCTCCCATCATGTGTGAATCAATGTGCGAAATAGTCCGCTTGGACTGTCTATCTCTCTCTCCCAAAGGAGGAGGAGATGTAGAATGCGAAAGTCCCGCTAAATGATCAGAACGGCGAGGATCCGCACCCAAATCCATAACGACTCAAAAAATATAAAAGACTCTCTAATTACGAAAACCCTAAGCAAGCTAACATGCACAGAGCATGCACCAATAAAATCGAAAGCCAAACACAAGAAATCAAGGGTAGGATAAGTGAGCTCCTGAATGAAGCATGTATGTCTCGCCTAAGAGAGGCTTGATACTCCCATATAAAACAGGCGGAGGTACGTAACCAATTATTGTGGCTCTCAGCTTCAACGTGTAAAGTGACTGTGCTGTCTGACCCCAACCTAGTCGGGACACCCGCAGAATAACCCCTACAGAGTACCCCCTCGATATCCTAGGTAAGGCCACTAAGGTCACCTCAATATAATCAATGTCAGGAAGACAGTCACAGGTGGGATTGACCGTATGGGCAGGGTAGCAAAGCCCAAAACTCTCAAAAGAGCCCCTAGATATGAATGCAATCCTGGAAATATCTCCGGTGCTACTCAGTTATGACTAGGGGTCATCCCAATCAATAACCACTCACATTGCCTCGTGCTTCACTCCCTTTTGAGAGGAGTATCCTAAGAAACACTTGTTATACCAAGGAATTCACACACTCACTTGGACAGACACATACATGTTGTTGCTTAGTGGTCTTGGAGAATTTACTCACAATGAACTATTCCAAGACCCTAAAACCTAATCTTGTTGGTGAACCCTATCAAATAAAATAGTGTAGTTCATTTTAATTAATCATTGATTTTAATTGGCTTTATTACTCAAAATAGGTACATGGTCGTGCAAATAATGGTGTTATGACACAACATGAAGAAAAATGCACACCTAACAATCAATGCAAATGCATTGTGTCCATGAAAAACAGGGTATGCTACTACGTGAAATGCACAATTTTCTTTGAATGATAAATGCAAGATTTCCTATATGAAATCCTGACTAATACTTCACAACAAATCTAGTGCAAGTACTATGAAAAATGCAAGATGCAATGCATAATGATAATAAAAAAAATTTGAATTTTTTGAAATAAAAATGAGATACTAAAGCAAAAGAATGGTTCTACAACCCCCAGACTCTGCCAACACACTCAAGCAGCATTCAAGCAAAGTGCTAAGGTAAAAGAAATCTAATGCACTAATCCCAAAACAAAAAATTGAAAATGCAATGACAAGAACATTCTTCAAAAAAAAGAAATGTTACCCTAAAAAAGACATCTCTGGTCAGAAACAGAGGTGTATACAGACTCTAGCAGTATCAAAGGAGACTCAACCATCATCCAAATTCACCCAGCAACAATCAATCTTCCTATAGAAGGAAAAACTAAGGGCATACGCGACTGTTCGCAGTAAAACCGTGTGTGTACATGGAAATAGCAGTGAAACCCGTGTATATACGCGACTATGAGTTAAAAACTTACGTACAGGAAGAAAGGTGCATAAAAATAAAGGAAAACAGACAAGCTGAGACAAACTTCACACCAATCAAACACTACCATGAAACCATGCCCCCAAACCCGACACAGAAACAAGAGAAAAAAGAGCAATTCAAAGTCATTGAATGCCAATAGAAAACCCCCAAAGGACAACTACTAGGAACTCCCCAGCAGAGTCACCAAATCTGTTATGGAGAGAAATTCCTATGTCTTTGGGTACCACAACAAACAGCTTGACTCAAGAAATCAATCCTTTCCAATATGCAAGAGAAATCAAATATCTAACACTAAAGGATCAGACCTCGTACCTTATTCCGGTGGTTGAAGTAGATCCCCGTTGAGCTTTCCAACTTCATCTTGAATTGATGAATCACTTCCTCAACAACAAGTAAACAAGATAAGCATACTATATATATTGGTGTTAGATCTACTCTAGCATATATAATCAACAATGTATAAAAATTTGAAATCATCCATGGATAAAATATTCATTCAAACATACATTATTGGACAGGAAAAGATATTTCTATTAATATAAAATCAGATATTACAATGAATACAACCTCTGTCGGCACGTCTGCGAATTGGAGAAATGAAATCCCCCACTTGGGCCTCCACCACCTCAATCCTCCATCTCTCGATATCAAGTTCACAAGCAAAAGGAAATCTTGGGAAGAACACCAAAGTTCTCCAAGGGACAAAGGGATGTAGACTCAAGTACAAGTTCCGACAACAATGGACTATAGTTTCTTTGCTCTCAATTCTCTTATGCCTTCAATGTATCCAAAGAGTTCCTTATATAGCTTTTCAAAGGGGTAATGAAAGGTTGAATCCAAGCAATCTCAAGGCATATGAAAGGCCAAGAGAGAAGTGAGTCGGATTCATGTCAAGGAAAACTCCAAAAGGATTTAGATTTTGTACACACCCCGATGTACACAGCTTTAGGGGTCAAACTCGCGTATATACACGATAAGGGGTTTAAAAGTCGCATATATCAATTTTCTCATGTTTATAGGGATGGTCTAGGAAACATCAAAGGACAAAAAATGGTCCAAGCAGTCTAAGGAGTCTGTAGAAAGACAGAGGGAAGGCCATACAAGTGTGATTCACCTGGTGTTGTAAATTAAGCTATAACGAAACCCACTTAAACTGCCTCTATTTTAATGCCCTAGTTTGTGGATGCCATAATTGATTTGGTGTTGTCCTTGATCTTTCTTGGTCACCTATGATCACATATGTTGAAGGAGAGGGAAGAGAAACAAAAAAATCTAGAAAACATGTCAATTTCAAATGATTTATGGCTTTCATAGGTCATCCCATGTCCAACTTGCAAGAGAGTTGAAAATACTCACTTGAACGCTGAGCAGAGTCGAAAACTACTGCATTTGTTGTTTCCTGTATGCTTTCTTGATATTTAGAATCAATGGGTGAATACATATGTGGTAACTGTAACTGTGGTACAAGTAATTGTTTTGCTTTTGCATTTTTCTGATTTCTGAAGATTTTCTTGATTTTTAGAATCAATGGTTGAATAAATGTCTGGGTTTTTAACTGTAATCGTTTATTTGTTATGTTTGTTTGGCTCGGGACTGTTGATATGTTTGGAAGCAGCACTGCTCTCTCTTACTTGAGGTTAGTTTTATTCCATGATTTTCAGACCATCTTATTTATTTGTAACTGAATGGTCATTGTTACTATGATTGCTATGATTGTTAATGTTTAGTGAGTTGTTGACCAGCTACACTGTAAAATACTGCACTAAATTTAATATCATATTTAAAATCAATGGATGATTAAAAAACTGGGGTTATAGAAGTGATTTTCTTATATTGGGTTTGTTTTAGTTTTGAGGTTTCGGAGGAGCATTTGTGTTTGATTTTGATGTAGGTTTTTTAGGATAGATTTTAGGCAAATTAGTAGTTTCTGTTGAAATGGTGTGTTACATTGGTAAATGTTGTTGTTTGGTTTGTGTTTAAAATTATCTATGGCTTGTGCTAGCTTGATTAAGTTAGGTTATTATGATTTTTACAGTTTCACTAATAAAATGTGACTGTGTAGAAGGAATTGTTTCTAAGTTGGGCATTTATTTGTCCAGGAGGCAGAGGAATGCTTCCCACGGGCTCCGAGCTTGGTTTTTGTCAACAGGTTTTAGGACATCCTCTTAATTTTTGGCTGAATATTAAATTTTTATATTTTTGGGAATGTTTAGATTTTTACCTGGGATTATTACTACAATTGTTCTCTGGATTTTTATGCCAAGTTCGATTTGTATATGCAAAATTTTCATTCTTTTTCATTTTTCCCAACCCGTCATTTGATTGATTGCTATCTTGAATGACTGATTAAATATGTTGTTTTATACAAACAACTGAATCTTTGTTGGGTTTGTTTTTTGTTGATAAGAAGTTTTGCAGTGTTGGTCTCTAGCTTCGAGGTTGGTTTTCATCAACTGTTTACATGCCATCCATTCTATTTGTTTAAATTCCAAAGGAAAAATAATTTTCGATTTCTTTGTTGGTTGATGGGTTATGACAATTTGGGTGTCATAGAGAACTTCTCGTTTGGTATAATATATACCCGTAAATTGAGGTGGAAGACTTGTCGGGTCATTTTCCTTTTAAATTTTCCTGAGTTTTTTGAAAACAGTCACTAAATAGATATAAATTTTCTTCAAAAGTAAACTTTTATATGCCATCGAAGAATTGGCTGGGACAACCATTTTTATTCACGGTTTGGGCAGAATAAGTGCATTATTTGCTCCTATACTGGGGCATTTATTGAAGGGATATTTATGTTGTTTTTAACCCATTTAATGTTAGCATTAATATTAACTTGTGTGTTAGTTAATACCAACAAATGTGAGGTATGATTTAAAAGCCACGTCTTTAACAATTTAAAACATATAGGCATTGTGTCTATTGAATCATTCAAGAATGAATTATATATAATGTCATATTTTCTCAAAGTCTGCCACCTAGTTGGAAACTTGGTAGACCTCCTAACATGGTGATGAAAAACTCCCTAAAACATTTTAAAACCTTCTGTGGTCCCCAAATCCAAGGATTCATAATTTTCTTGGTTATTAGTCTTTAAATCCAAAAAACTTAGAGATAGAAAATAAGTTTTCTTTTTGTTATATTTGAAATGGATTCCCTCCCTCTCATCCCTAGATTTCCTTTAGAAGCTCAAATGCTTCATTGAAGTGAAATTTCACTCATCCTATTTGTGGTTAGCATCACCCCTCATCTCGAGCTTGGATGCCTAATGGGTTTCCACTAATGAAACTCCAAAATTTGTATTAAGTTTAACTCATATTTAGGCTTACTATTTCATGCTTGGAATTTCCATTTATGCCAAGATGGTAGTTATTTCACAATATATTATGCAATAATTCATTCATTAACTTGTATAGTTATTTTTCCAGGGTTCCATTTGTACCATGGTATAAAATACTACTAAAGACTTTGAAAATAATTGATACTTGCATCATTCCAAACCCTATGATATATAAATTAATTCTTCTCCATCGTATTTAAACCCTATTATTCTAATATTCCCTAACTCCATAGCCCAATTGCATAGGTACTATCCTTGAAAAAATATCCTACCATCTTATTATGAAAATAACGAAAAATATTTCTTTTATAGGATTTCCCTCCTAATGAAAAAAATGAAATGGCCTAAACAGAGAGGAAATTTTATTGAGGTGACAATGGGAAATCTTTCTAAATGCCCCTATGTTGCACTTTGTTAAATGATTTTGTAACATTTGAAGGACATATTTGGGAGGTAATAGTTTTGGATCTTATGGCTTGCAAGTGAAGCCTATGTATAGCTTGGGAAGTTGATGATACCTAAGTTAGTGTGTAATCAAGGATTCTTCACTTTTCCTTATACTAACTTAAATTGAATTTTGGTATCAAAAATTTCTCATTAGCAAGTACATGATCATTTTTGGATCCAATAATACCTTTTGTCTATGGTTCAACTTCAACAGAGATATCATACAGCATGATCTTAGCCCCAAGATGATGTACATTTATTCTTCAAATTTAAGGAAGTAGTACCCAACATTTCCAGCCATTCTGAACCCAAAATAAAATGTAAATTAGCCCAGGTGGATGAGATATCAAAATATAATAGCCAAATGTAAATTATTAATTTCATACATTGTTGTACCTAAGTTTAAGTTTTTGGTTCTACTGGACTCTGAAATTTGTAGTTGGTTTGTCCAATTGAATATTAATATATTGTTGAACTCACATGGATTAATAACAATAGTAAGCTTCTTTGAATAATCCTTTAGTAATAATAAAGAAAAAATTATATTTGTGCAATCATTACATAAGAAAATTGTCCTTTTAAGTTTTTGTCATTGTTGGAAATTACTTGTCCTATTGTCTCTAATATTTGATTGAAATACTTGAAAATATTCTATTTCATTATAAAAAATTCTACCCAAAAGTTCCAAAATTTCTTCCTAATTGTGTTTGCAATTTTTTGGAACTCAAATATTTTTTTAGTTTCATAAAGATTGAAAATAACTTAGTATGTACAAGGATAGACTATTGGTTTAAAGGAAATAAGATTTCCTAAACTGATCGAAATAAATTTTTCTTCCACCACCTCCCAATATTGATGGACGAGAACTGGTGGTTAAATAGAAAGTGAAACTTGGGTATGTACTTGAGTTTGATTCTATATTAAATCACTTTTAGGTTTTCTGATTTATTGTCAATTAATTGAGAATCATATTGTCTTGCTGTTATTCCCGATTTATTTTCCATTAATTGGGAATCATATTGGCTTGCTATGATTCCTGATTCTGAATGTGGAACAAATTTCTACAATCTCCTCCAGCAATACAAAATAGAAATCTCAGAATCTGAAATATCTCAATGAAATGTTTCAAAATGACCTTGTCATATGTAATATTTAACTATAATCAGTTCTAATCTTTAATAATTCCTAACTAATGGAGGTTCTAACATGCCTATTATAGGAGTGATTTGTTTGCTTGGTTGTTAATTATGTGATTACATTTCCACAATATACGGTTTAATTGAAGTTCATTTATTATGTGTTTACAGAGGAAAGGTGACTTTCTTTGGAAGCACCTTATATGAGAGCCTATTACTTCATCCGTGTATGTTGATGAGACAATCCAATACCTCTCGCAACATGAAAATCAACCAGACACAATATACAGGTATTCTCTGACTTTGCTGGTTACCTGTCATGGTATTTTACAATTATCCATATTATTAATGCTTTAAAAGATTTAGCTACAAGTAATCCATGTTGCAAAATCCCACGTTGGTATGTGTTTGCAGTACCCCGGGAACCATTTATATATTGAAGGTCGATTCAAATGCAACAAACAGGCATAATCTTGATTTGGGAGGAGAAATGATAATTTAAAAAAATTGGATAATCGTCGCTAATTATTATTACAGTAGGTCGATGAATTTCACATTGAATGTCAATGGTCTTAGGTTGCTAGTCTTTGTGAAGACAAAAGTTATGAAACCAAGGCTCAACTTTGTAAGAAAGAGCCTATGTTCATCACATATAAAGCAAGGGCCCATTGCTGGGGATTAATGTGCATGTTCAACAAATTACAATAGAGAGATACATAGCTTGGTCAAGGTCAATAAGTTAATACCTAAGACTAACAATGCATGTAAAATTTGAATGTGGGAATTCTCATTGCCCCTCTAGCTCTCGATGGATTATCTTTTTTATCAAAGAAAAATATTCAAAAATATTTTATTAAACTTCAAAATAAACCTCCTTTCCATATTGAAATTCATATGAAATTAAAATAAAATTGGGGTGCTTCCATTTTTAAGCCTAATAACTAGAATCTTAAGCTCACCAAGTTGCACGAATCTAGAGCCCTGAACATACTTGATGATGAAATATGAGATCTGTAATGTTTAGCTTTGACATTGGAGACTCTAGACCAAGTTGCATCCCTCCGATGCTTCATTTAGACATTGTTCCTTTACTGTACATACATAGTGATCTTGTAGTCTGTACAAGAGTAGTTTGTTCATATGTCATCAATTGTGATAGTCCAAGTGGCACAAAGTTACTACAACATTCTCTAAGAAAACACATAGTTCTATCTATATTATTGACTCAATCTAAATGAAAATGTACAGTATACACATCCTCAAGGTAATTTTATCATGAATTTTCACCTCTCACTGCCTAAGATAGTTGAGATGTCTCTCTAAGGGTCACACTCTAATGCTAGCCACCAATATTCACACCGTGGACAAAAAACATAGCTGAGAAATGTTATGTCATTGTTGTTAAAGGTTGTTCTACTTACAACCAATGAAGTAGTGCTGACTTCCTTATTCCCTAACATAACCCCATATGGGAAACTTTTAAAGAACCAGATGTTTAGAAAACATTCTTTGACTCATGTTGTAGGCTAGTCTCTCAACCGAGTAATAGAAGTAGATTTGGATGAATATTTGGGCATATGACATATGATATAGGTCTACAAAAGATTATGTGTAAGTACTTGCAAAGATAGATGAGGAAATATAAATCCTCACAATATTGTTGAGATCAAAATTGCTCTCTTCATTTTAGTTCTTTTTCCTTTTATTCCATGTCGAAGGAATCATAGTGCTCATATTAGCTACAAAATTCTGAGCTTTTGATGCATTGAATAAGAGGGTAATACTTCTACTTGTGTATGTTGCATACAATTACAAGGTGACACTTAGTGTTTTTTTCTATTATTTAATCATCTTGTAGAGGGATTTTTCTATTCTGTCGTAGTTTATTAATGACACAATGTTATCCCAGAAAGACTTGAGGGAAGGGGATTCCGTCTTGAGAATTCATTGGAGGTTAATATGTGTCATTATTGTGCTCGAAAATCTCATCTACGAAGTGGTGTAGCCATGGTCAATCCTTTGAATGTTATAATCCACTTAAACCTTCCTTTGATTTGTGTATTCATTATTTATCAATTGATATTGTACTATGTATTTTGATTGTAGTTGTCATGAGTTATAGTTTGGTAGAATTCCATGAGATCGTCATGTAGTGGCTGGTGTAAATAACAATGTGTCTTAATTTTAGTGCTAAGCCAATAATGAAGATGGTACTCTAGGGTATAGAAAATAATTCTAGCCAATCCTAACCCCTGTCCAACATTATTTATTTATTTTTAAAATAGACACCTTTGTTGCTATAGCAACGCAAATACATAGCAAGTTCTGACGAACTTGCTATACTAGCGATGAAACTTGATATGTATTTGTGTCACTATAGCGATGGTATTTCGTCACAAATATTTGGTATATTCATTGTAAAAATGCCATTATTTTGTCGATATAGTGACGGCGGTCATCACAACACCTTGGAATATTCGTTGCAAACCATTTTGGTATTTTTGGTGTTTTTGTCGCTACTTTTTGGTATGTTTGTCGCTATTGCAACGGCCTTTCGTCGCCACTTTTTGGTGTTTTCATTGCGATTTTTCGTGTTTTTTTATTATATAGAAACACACTAACGCGTTTCGTCACTAATTTTTTGTCACAATAGTGACGACAGTTCATTGCAATAGAAACCATTAATTCTTTGCAAGAGCGACAAACATTCGTCACATTAGAAGCTAGGTATTAGTCGCAATAGCGACATGATCTATTTATTGCAAGAGCGACGAATTGTGAAAAGTGTTGCTATAGCAACAAAAATTTTCCTACGAAAAGAAGGGGTCATGTTTGTCGCTATAGCAATGCACAAGTGTTGCAATTGCAACGATTTTCATGGGAAACATTTCTACATGTACTAGTGTGCGAGAAACAATTCCATGCATTTATTGAATTTTCTTCTGATCTTCTGATATCTACTTGATCTAGCCCTTGTATACCTACTGGATGTCTCACTTTCCTCTATCCTTCCTAAACTCCCCTCACTCAAGGAAGATAGGTCTGACAAATACCTGTTTGGTTCTACCTGCACCATGGTCGGAAAAAACTTGGCAAATAAGAGCGAAATACTAGCAAAAACTTGGATAGACTTATAATCATGACATAATAGTGATATCATTATATTGAATAATATCAATAATTCCCTACTATAACAGTTCATCAAATAGTCCTTTAACAACAGATAGATATCAAGTGGTTCCATAGCTAATGCTTAATCCAATTTATCTCAAAATACAAGCTACGTTTTGGACAAAAATTGTAGGTGTAGCTTTTTAAATTTATTTTGTTTCCTCACCAAAAATATTTAAGACCCAGTTTATGGATCTCAATATATATAATAAAATCATTTTCTAATATTTTGTAACTTTTTTTCATAAGAAAAATAGGTGTTCCTTGATATTCAATATTGAATCAAACATAACTTGTACATAGTCCTAACAATTAGTCATTCCAGATGGGAGTGGAGATAAGTATCAACAACTTTCCCAAGGGGATGGACAGAACCCACAATACAAAGATGACTGAAGTAGCAATACCACAGGGATAACATAATGCACCAATGACATTGTTATTATCCCTGTAGACTCCAACAGCGTTGTAAAGTCATCTAGTGCTAGCCATAGTAAAAATAAAGTTTCATTGACGACCTGTAGACCTTCAACAAAGAAAGTATCGAAGAGAATGCATTCATTATCTCTAGAAACCTTAGACTGAGAGTCTAAAGAAGCTCATATTCATCAATTTGAGTAGGAAATTTCTGCACCATTCAAGTATTTCAATGAAGGGTTTGAAAATAACATATCATCAAGCTATGATGAAATTGTGGATATGGGAAGCTACACTACCATTTTGATTGTTGCATTATTGTTGGAAGATAGTAGAATTCCATACTCAAGACTAGTGCAGCATATTTATGACAAGTTGAAGAACAACATAGATCAAAACAGAGGAACATAGTTCAATATTTCTACAAATAGACTTTATGTTTTTTTTTCTTTCAAATTAACATCTCTCTAGGACATGTTATAAACCTTTTTAGACTCACTATGGTGCATCATGGCCTCTATGCTTGTTTTGCAACATATGGGAATTGAGTAATTTATTATATCAACCACTTGAGCTAGACCACCAGGCTTTTCTCTATTAGATTATTACAATTATGAGGACATGTTTTCCTATATTGATTTTATCATTTTTATTTTATTTATTCCATTTCACCAACCTATTTTCCAATATTTTTAGTCTTCTACTTTTGTAGTATATTTAGAATATACTTGTCTTAAAATTACTATTAAAGTCTCAAATTCAAACAAGAAACCTCTTTTCCAAACAAGAAATCTCTGAAAAAATCCATCAAAAGTTGTTTGTAGCTGCTTGTACATTGCTTCAGGATTGTTTTAAGGCTACTACAAGTCTGAGTTTCCACAATTTTGATACTACCATGAACTTCAAAACCACCCATATTTGCTAATAAGGTTTATTTTCAAACCTAAAGTACCCAAATCTGGAAGCAGAGAGGATTTGTTGTTGTTATAACTTCATGATTGTTCATATTTGATGTTTTTCACCTCCATAGGTTGTTGTTGAAGTTTTAGGCCACAGTCTATACACAAATACACCCAAACCTACCTCAAAAACCTCTTTTTCATCTAAATAATGGTTGATCATTGACCCTTTTAGTCTAAAGTCTATAGGGGATATCTTTTATCACTATCAAAAGGTCAAGCATAAGCTAGATTGTGCTCATCTAACTGAAACTAGGGCTGCAACTGATAGGACATCACCCTATTTTCTCTTTATTGTCGCTTCTCCACCCACAGGACTACCCAAGTCTGAGAGTAATTGATGTTTGGACCTGGGAGGCCAAGATATGCCCAGAAGTGCCCAAATTGTGCCCAAATTGAGAGATCAAGTTTTTTTAACCACAAAACTTTCCCATAAATTCAAAATTGTTTCCAATTGAGGATTGATTAACCCTCAAAATAGCCCAGAATTCCTAGATAGTGCCTACAATGTCTGAAAATTAAATTAGCTGTAAATAGTCAAGATAATTACCCTAAGATGAATTTTGGGATACGTGAAGTCTATACAGCGGTAAAATAATTCTTTTGGGAATAATTTAACCTAATATCAGTCATATGGATTCAAAATCTAAGGTGGGACAAATGTACATTAAAAAAATGCTCTGATTGAATCCCTTGTTGCAATAATCATTCCAAATTATAAAAAGAGTTTGATGATAGCGTTTTCTATGCCAATATTATTGTGTTTGCAGGTATGTGATGGTATAGGTCGAAATTGATGTGAAATAATCCCCATCACATAACCCACCAATCCACTAAACAATTGACTAACCATATAACCTATTAACACAATATCCACTCTCTCATTAAACCACTACCCCTGATGCATAACCCACTAATCCACTAAACCAATAATATATTACCATTATAACAATTAAACATCTCATCCACTACCACAATAATCAGTAACACACTGATGGCTAACACCCAAATTCACTAAAAAGGTAACCATTTACCTAGTTATCCACAAACAATTAGCCCACTAAAATATTAATTGACTAACCCAATAACCAAACAACATACTAATCACTAAAGAAAATAGCATACTAATCACTGAACCACTAACTCTCTAATTACTATATTGATGACCTTCTAACCAATTAACCATTTAAAGAATAACACACTAACTTACTAACCAATAGATTGCCAACACACTAAGCCACTAAACCCTCTAATTTTATTTCAAACCTACTAACATTTAACTCATTAACTAATAACAATTAATTACTATTTGTACCTTGTGAAAACACAGTTAAAAAATTTATTTTTCTTTAAATGGATTTTTTTTAAAGATTAGTAAATTGATTCCAAACATGACTGTGATGTGCTTGATTTTAAAGTGAGTTTTTGATGATTTTTGTATGTGAACCGATATGGTCTAAATAGATAATAGTGTTGGGATTTGATCTACAAGACAAGGGTGATCTCCTTCATTTATGAATCCAAATCTAGTCCCTTCACCATATTTAGAGTTGTTAACTATCAGAGGAAGCCATGATGGCCTAGACCAACAAGGAACAATGCCATGTGATTTACTTTAAATGTATGAAATGCTTATTTGTTACTACAAATTGATTCCATGTCGTCAATCTATTTCATATAAATGGTTAGGGATCTCATGAGATTGAGGTGGATCACTTTGATACTATTTTTAGTAGCATGGAATTGTGTACAATTGAATATCTTCAGTTATTACTAGTTGGATCCTATTCTATGTCAATATTGTTTGCATAAAGGTGTTGCATTTTAATCATTTTTTAAAAAGTTTCCATTCTAGAGTAGACTAGTCATATATGTAATCGATAAAGAAGCTACAATAGTAGGATTGAAGAAAAGAATATTGAACAAAAGAACATTGAGGAATTCTTGGAACTACTACACAAAATCCACTAATGTACTATTGGTCGAGGCCTAACTTTATAAGTTGAGGATCATCATAAGCTTTTGACACATTTCAACCCATAATAATGCATAGTCGTTCCAAGCTTCCACTAAGAAAAACTCATAAAACCCTCATTGACACTTGTTGGATTGATCCTTGAACAAGACCTAGAGCACAATTTCACGTTAGGTTTGACCAATTAAAAGAACAACAAATGGTGTTTCCCACATCAGATATGGGTCAAAGCCAATCAACAATGGACACAGAAGGTTCATCACAACAAGTAAATTATCAGATCTGATTTTAATTTTCTAAATTAGTTTATCTTATTAACATTGTTGTCCTACTTTTAATTGTGATTTTAGTTTAGTTCTGTTTTAATTTAGATTTGCATTAAAGTTCAATTTCCTTTATTTTTGTTAAAAAACCCTAATTTTAACAAGTAGAGAAAATGATAGTGATGGTAATGGTAATGAAGACAATGTTGATGGTGATGAAGGAAAAACGGTGAGGGACAATGACAAAGTTGAGGATGAATATGAGGATTGAATAAAATTGTAGATTGTGGGAGTGCATATTACCCCAAAGACAAAGAAAAAATATAGTACAAAGTGCGAGAAAGAAGAAGGAAGAGAGAAAAATCTATGACATTCATGAATTCCACATTAATCAAAACATTTTTGTAATTATGTTAATAAATTTATGTTTGCAGGATCAAAGGCAGTTTCATTGTTAAATTCGAAGTCTCCAAGATATTTGCAATTGAAATATAACTATATGTTATTTGTTGTAGAGTTATATCACAGCAAGCAATTCCATTGAGTTATGACAAAATATTCATTAGAGGAAAATTCAACTCAAAATGGGCCTTTTAACTTAATTCAAATTCCATGTCATCATGCGTTAGCCAATGAAACTGCTTTAAATTTGAAATACTGTATAGGTATTAAACACCTTTTTAATATAAATTTGAGGATAGGTATCATAAAAAAAGCTACTTTTTTTGTTTGTATTTTCAGCATATCTCCCCGTGTTTTTACTCAAATTTTGATCAGGAGAGCTCATTGGATGCGGAATTTAACTCCGAATCCCATGAGTACCCACTCGGCATACTTTTGATGGACTCCACTACCCAAAAAATAAGAAAATTCTGAAAAAATGTGATGATGACATCATCATCACATTTTTTCAGGTATTTCTTGTTTTTGGGGTAGCGGGGTCCGTCATACTTCAGGGTCTGTCAAAAGTATGCCAAGTGGTACTCGTTGGATGTAGAATTGAATTCTGCATCCAACGAGCTCTTTCAATTGAATTTTGAGTAAAAACATGGGGAGATATGTCGAAAATACAAACAAAAAAGTAGTTTTTTTCTTTTCTTCCTCCAAAATTAATAAATATTATTTTATTATTTTAACTATTATTTTATTAATTTTTTTTAGGAGGCCCATTTTGAGTTGAAATTTCCTCTAATGGTTGGTGCATACCCTTGTAGGGCCCAATGACACTGCAATGTATCTCTCAAGCGTTAGATATTTCCCATTGTTACTCCAAGTCATCAAATGGGGTTATTCCTCGCAAGATTTAACCACATCACTCTAACACATCAAGAAATTCTTAGAGCTACAACAAAGTCTCCACCATAGTAATCCTAGCCATGGAACCACTATATTGGTTGGGGAACACAACTTTCCAACACCATCCTACAATTTCGTTGGGACAGACTTACAAAACCCTAAACTGCACTAGCTAGGGAAATCCACATGCATGCTCGAGTGCACTACTTTACTCTCATATTGACTAGTTAAAGGATTACACATGGTATTATGAACACCATTAATGGGTCAAATCCAATCAATAATAGACACATGGCATCACATGTCAGTGCAAAGAAGTCAATTGATGTATGGCCTTTGACCATGTCAAAAGATGATTAATATAAGCATTGTAGGGGAATAACCCAAGAGTCTCCGAACCGTAAGAAAATCCAATCCAAGTAGATCAGTAAAGTATCCTAGCCAATACAAACCTATAATCCCATCCCAACATCCCAACCTAACCCTGTGCATTCCATCCCGAATAGGATCCATTCAAATGTTCCATCACAGTAAGTTATTTCGAGGTATACCTCTCTGTGGAGGGGGGCGATTTAGAGGAGAGGAAATATAATTTCCATTGGAGTTTGAAGTGGTTAAAAACCATTGTCATTATGAAATTATAATACCATGTATAAAACCTAATACCGTGAATCAATAAGATCTTTTGGCTCTCACAATTAACCTACTTACATACCGAAGACAATGCAAACAACCATATTGAAGCTACAGTAAATCCGTTAGCAGCTCGTGAAGAAAAATTGGAGAGAATCCGTCGAGATAAATTTCAGAGAACACTGTAAATACCTTTAACATAAATTGCATACACCCATACTGAAGCAGTGAGGCCCTGTCGTAGAAATCGCATGTAGCGGCCAATACACAAATCCCGTTGAGACCGAAAAATTCCAAACTATAAGTGCAGAAGCTTCCAAACGTTGACATAAAAATCTAACCACCTATATTTATATCATTGTCATTTTGCATGTCAACGCTTTGTGAAAAAACACATGCGCAGGTCATGAACCATATAATTTTCAAGTGTATTTCCTAGTTATGATGAAATATGGTTTTTGTGACAAGTTTTCTTGATGGAAAAAAGTAAACAAACCACACCCCAACGACACTATCAAGACTTAAGAATATGTAATGGCTCACAAGGGGCCTTCCAATGTCTTAAGCAGCACAAATTAAATTCATTAAGAAAGGAATGTGAACTATAAATTATGAATTATTGTGACATGTTCAAGGTGGTGATATCCAAGGGATAACCACTAAATGTCTCACATTCCTTCACAATTCCACAAAATCCAACTACTGGAAAACCTATGATTTATCCTGGGTTACCTTTCCAAATATAATGGACATAGAATTTTAAGCTTCAATTGGTCAATAAGAAACATTCAACTTGAATAATATGGGATACTTTGTTAAACTAAGGACCCTAACCTAAGAATTAACACCCAAATGGGGGTGTGTCACTAATACTATTAAAGTGCATCTACTACAAAGGATTTTAAGTTCCACAGGGAAACATCTATGTTTCGAAAGAGAAACAATAGTGGATTATTATTTGGATTCCTAACTCCACAATTCTAACCTAGACTATAAATTACTTTTGGTTCTCTTTAGAGGATTTAATTCATCCAATTAAGAGATTGATTTTTTTAATAGTCTTGGTTTGGAAACATAAACCAAACATGTTGTTATTTTAAGAAATGAGTTTCATGTAGGTGTCTACCAAAAAGTAATCCCAACCAATTGTTTGGAGATGAGGAAGAAAATTGTGAGTGATCAATTAATCAAAGAAACATATGCTAACCCTTATGCACACAAACCTAAATTTTGAACTGTTTAAACCATATATGGTGGAGAACCAAAGGAATTATTTAGTATCCAAATGAAAGGGAAATCATAACTAACTGAATATCACATGAGGAGTCGACTGTGGATGTGATCTCCAATCCTTATCTATGGAAGGATCCTTTGTTTCCTCCAATGGGCTCTCTATATTGAAGCAATAATCTAATATCACTTCCCTTTTATGTAGACGTCATTTTGAATAGAACTTTGGGCAGCATGAGACTATGGTAAGGGAAAGAAATGTGAGAGGAATAAAGGGTACTCTGCCTCTTATAAAAATATCAATAGCATAATCCTTATGATAAAAAAATATTGAAGAATGCATGGAAGTAGATTGTATTTATAGGCCAATGTTGAGCTTGAAGGTGAACCAGTTCAAGTATGGGTTCCCATATGATTGAATTGACCCTAAGGAGGCCAAGTAGTGTCTGAATTAATGAATAAAGGAAATTGGAATGGATTTGAACTCACCCACCAATATTCTAAACCAACATCTAGAATTAATAAGCTACATAATTGCTCAAATCATACCACTATAAGGAAACCATGGATTTATTCTATGAACACTAAGAATGTAGAATTTGATGAAGATGATGATGATGATGATGATGATGATGATGATGATGATGATGTTGATGATGATGACGACGACGATGATGATGATGATGATGTTGACGATGATGACGATGACGACGACGATGATGATGATGATGTTGATGATGATGATGATGTTGATGATGATGATGTTGATGATGATGATGATGATGACGATGATGATGATTGAGTCTGGAAACCCTCCCACACCGTCAATGCATGTGTCTAGTCTAACCATGCCAATTTTCACACCAAGTCGACACATATATGATGACGATGATGATGATGATGATGTTGACGATGATGTTGATAATGATGATGTTGATGATGTTGATGATGATGATGATGATGATTAATTTTGGAAGCCCTCCCACACCGTCAATGAATGTGTCTAGTCTAACCATGCCAAATTTCACACCAAGTCGACACATATATAAAAAAATTCATCGTTGCCCCACGTAACACATTAATGTATCGTCAGGTATTGTTTTTGTTAATCGATTTGTTATTGATAGTCATGTTTACTGATGAAGATGATGATGAAGTTGACGACGACGATGATGATGATGACGATGATGATGATGACAATGACAATGATGATGATGATGATGATGATGATGATGATGATGATGATGATGATGTTAATGATGAGGTTGATGATGTTGATGATGTTGATGATGATGTTGATGATGTTGATGAAGTTGATGATGATGTTGATGATGATCATGATGTTGATGATGTTGATGATGATGTTGACGATGATGATGTTGATGATGTTGACAATAATGATGATGATGATGACGATGATGATGATGATGATGATGATGATGATGTTGACGATGATGATGATCATCATGATGTTGATGACAATGACGATGACGATGATGATGTTGATGATGAATATGGTGATCACCATGTGGATCTCATATCAAATGATGAAGAGGATGATGATTATGATGACGATGATGATGATGACGATGATGATGATGATGATGATGATGATGATGATGATGATGATGATGATGATGATGATGTTGATGATTATGATGTTGTTGTTGTTGATGATGATGATGATGCTGATGACAACGACGATGATGCTGATGATGACAACGACGATGATAATGATGATGACAATGATGATGATGTTGATGATGATGAAGTTGACAATGATGCTGACGATGATGATGATGATGAAAATGATGATGATGATGATGATGATGAAAATGATGATGATGATGATGTTGTTGATGATTATGATGACGATGACGATGATGATGATGATGATGACGATGATGTTGATGATGATGTTGATGATGTTGATGATGATGTTGATGATGTTGATAAAGTTGACGATGATATTGACGATAACAATGTTGATGATGATGATGTTGATAATGACTATGATGATGATGACGACGATGATGATGATGATGATGACAATGATGTTGATGATGAAATGATGTAAAATAATATTTCTAATTTAATTATTGAATTTTCAGTACCAATAACATTCAATAATTATATCGCAAGATTCAATCAAAATATATATAGTAGAGAAATTACTACATACCTCGTACGCTTCAATAGACTTCATCATATCCTTCATCCAAATCATCATTCATATCATCAGATCTAGAGTCAACATTCTAAGGATTAGTCATATCATAATCGTCATCTAAGTCAGTTACAATCATCATATCATCGTCGATATCATCTTCATGGGCATTGTCTACTACATCATCTGATTCAACTAATTCTTGGGCATCTTCTTATGGATCATCTAACTCATGTTGATCATGATCTTCACCATTATCTTCTTCTTCCAGACCCTCTTCATTACCTTCCTCTACTTTATACTTTATCGGTCTTCCCCTTGGATTGTGTCTCACAACAAATGACCAACCTGCTTTACCTAGAACCTTAGAGTAAAATATTTGTTCACATTCTCTTGGAAGAACATAGGGCTCCATTCCTGGCTCAAACAACCTTGTATTTACGATGTTAAATCCATTATCATGTTCAATTGTAGTTCTATCAGGATCACGTTGATTCAATCATAGCATGTACCATTTGACAATGAACAGAACTACCTTGAAGGATTTAAAGTCACACTAAATAATATATTCCAGATACCCATAGTATCAATTTTCTAAGAGTTCTAGATGTTTGTCACTTCTAGATGAAACATTCGTCACCTCAAAGACTGTAGATATCCCACAATATGATGTTTTTTGTTTTTTCATCCAAAGTTTTGATGTGATATCTACAACCATTGCACACCATAGCCTTATGTTGTTTTATCTACAACAATCCATACACAACAAGATTACATAATGATTCAATATTTAAGATTAAGTGCATGTTTATGCAGCCATACAAGGAAAAAAACAATGTGTACATCAATATGTAATTTGCAAAAAAAATGAATTAGAGTGGTTGATTAATATGATTTCCTTCTTATCTTCTAAACCATATGCTAAATCGATTTCCCTTTGTGTAAGATTGGTATCTCCATTGTGATGTGTTTCTGTAACCAACTTAGCCACACCTTCCCATGATATTCCAATGAACCGATTATTTGCATCGTTCAATCCATACCTTAATCCAGTCAAGATTGTTTGTGATGTATAAATGAATTGCTTCCCACTATTGTCCAACTACTTGATGACAATAAAAATTAAAATTCAATACAAATGTAAATTATCATAACAAAGAATACGCTCTTAATTGATGCAATAGATTGAATACGAAAATTGAATATGTTATATGATATATATACATAAAATTCAATAGTCAAATGTAATATATTAATTAACATCCACTAGATAATAATTACCTTTCACCTTCCTCGATCTACCTTTCCCCTTTAGGTACTCCCCTTCAAAATTGTTATTTGAGTCCGGATCATAAATGCAACGTAAATTGAGCTTTGATGCTAAATTAGGAAGATATTCACTAACATACAACATTTTTTAGTATACCATATATCCCACCATCATAGAACCCTCAACACATTCTCGTTGTCTAACCAAGCCCTTCATAAATTTCAAGTTCCTCTCAACCATCCACATGGACCTTGAGTACACATGTCCACACAATTCAATCTCCTCAACTTGGTGTATAATGTAGTGTTCATGTGCATTGAAAAATTCCGAAGGTAGATGCATTTGAATTTCACACATGCGACGAGGAATTTATCTCTGTTAGAATAATCAACCCATAGTTTACCCACTTAGACATTAATTTAATTATTTCTGTCTTATTTGCCTAGTTCATGTGTCCCACCTTGTGCAAGTTGTCATTTGGCTATCCATAATGGTCAAACTTGCCTTATTTGACTCATGTAGCGCATGGGAAATCCCAAGGAATCAAATCTTCTTTATTCCTGGCCTCCTAGAAGCCCTTCTGCTTTTTCTGCTTTATTGCCTGCTTTTTCAGTGTTTTAAGGCAAAAGGAAAAGCTAGACTAGGTGAGGTTGACTAGTTTTTTGTCCTACACATCCTCCTCTCTTTTATCCATGAAAAAGCATGTATGAACTGCCATTCCATAACTCTTTAGCTTGCCTAAGCCTTTTTTCCAATTCATGAGCTCCATGATAGATTTGGGATCAGCTTTTTACACCTATGGGGGATTTGCTTATTTTTAGTAAGCCTGCTTTATGCTAGATTCGAATTGCTCCTTATGCATTCGAATCCCTGATGTATGTTATTTATTCAGAAACCTATTTTATTACAGGGTTGGCTATTGTACACTGATTTAATACAGTTTAGTGTTCATCTCCAATTTTTAGTCTCTTTATGAGTGATTTTGCATGATCAATTGTTAATTGTTGTGAGTAAAATTAATCTATCACCTGGTTCAATTTCCACATGGTATCAGAGCCACTGTAGATTGTTTCTCTCCTTCAAAAAAAATTTTGCAGGTTCGACATCAGTGACTGGGAGCCTTCTACTGACAGTCGGGACATATTTTCTAAGCTATGGATCAATCACAGAAAACTATCTTGACTCCCTTCAATTTCTTTAAATGGAAAGCAGAGATGGAGACACTTTTGAGAGTGAAATGTCTCTACAGGGTGACTATGGAAACAGAAGCAAAGCCTAATGCAGCTGCAGAGAAGATAAAATGGCACAACAGGAGGGATGAGGCTTATGGCCTCCTGTGTCTGAGTATTTCCAGAGACCTCCTTTTCCATATTGATGGATTGACATCACCGAATGAAGTATGGGAGAAGCTTGCTGATATTTTTGGAAAGACAGGTGAGATGAGGGGACATCAAATCGAAAATGAGCTGATTTCTCTGATTCCAACGAGCTTTGAATCCCTGCAGCTATATTTCTCCAAGTTCAAAGCACTAGTTTTGTAGCTGAAACAGTGTGGTATCGAAAAGAAATATGATCAGCTCATACTGGCCATCCTCTCGAAGCAAGGCCCTGACTATTCAGTGTTTGTTTCGACCTTCTATGCCACAAAACTGACAGGTCGAACCTGGAAGATGCCTAGCCTTGCAGATTTCATGGAATCTCTCACATAAGAACAGGACAAGTTGGTGATGATGGGCACCATAAAACCATCCAAAGATCAAGCTTTGATTGCTAGATATTTGAAGGTGGATTCAAAAGGCAAAAAGAAAGCTAAAAATCCACCTGAGCAAAAGAGAGACAAGAAACAGTCTCCAGAGGATCTACAAGGTCCCAAGAAGAACTACCAGAAGAAGAAGAACAAAGGTGAAATGAACAAGTGCGCATACTGCAATAAGGGCAATCACTCTGAAAGCTCTTGTATGAAAAAGTAGATAGACATGCTAACCCAACTCCTGGAGAAGAATGGCATCTCCCTTCCAGAAAGCTCAAAGAAAAGAGAAGGAGGATCAAGTTTAGATGACAGAGAGAGAGAGTTCATGCTCTAGTTGCTAGCACATCAAGCTCACCCAGTTTTATCATTGATTCCGGAGCTTCAAGACACATGGTTTCAACTAAGGAGTCCTTCTCCTCACTGGATATGTCGAAAGGACCATCTATTGTACTGGGACATGACTCTCTCACTGAAAGCAAAGGCAAAGGAAGGATAGATCTTGATCATGGTCAGTTCAGCAATGTGCTGTATGTGCCTGGTCTCGCCTCCAACCTCCTGTCAGTGTACCAGATGACCCACACTGGGTCTCCTAAGAAGGTCATATTCTCCCCCGATGAAGTTGAGATCACAGAGATTTCAACTGGCAGAGTCATTGCAAAAGGAGTTGTGAATCATGCTCAAAAGGTATACATGTTCTCACACTTCCTACCTTACTCAAATCTCTCTGCTCTTCTCATTCATGCTAATGAAGCCAGCAAGTTGTGGCATGAAATATTTGGCCACCTAAATTACAAGTATTTGTCTGATCTTAGTGAAAAAGAGATGGTCATAGGGTTGCCCAAGATAAAATTTTCCAAAGGAGTCTGCCAAGGTTGTATCCTAGGAAAACACCCAGAGCACAAATTTGAGAGAGCTAGTCATGAGAGAACCTCTGCACCCCTCGAGCTGATCCACAGTGATGTTGCTCGACCATTCCCTCATATGTCCATGATTCAGGACAAATATTCATTGACCTTCATTGATGACTTTTCTAGGTATTGCTGGGTTCACTTCTTGAAACACAAGTCTGAAGTTTTTGGCCTATTCAAAGTCTTTAAGGCTTTGGTTGAAAACCAGTCTGGAAGGAAACTCAAGGCCCTCAGATCTGACAATGGTGGTGAGTATGTCAAGTCTGATTTTATTAACTATTGTGCAAATGCAAGTATTCAAATGCAGCATTCTATCCCTTACACACCACAGCAAAATCGTGTTGCTGAGAGGAAGAACAGATCACTGAAGGAGATGGCAACATGCATGATGGAAGCCAAAACTTTGCCACCAAAGTACTGGGCTGAAGCTATCAACTATGCAGCCTGTATTCAGAATATGGTTCCTCACAAACAGCTTGATGGCATGACTGCCTTCGAAGCATGGAGTGGGCACAAGCCAGATGTGACCCATTTCAGGATTTTTGGCTCAAAGGCTTGGGCTAGAATCCCGACAGAGAAGAGGAAGGATTTGCAGCCCCAAATCCAAGAGTGTCTTTTTGTTGGATACTCTAAAGATTAAAAAGGGTACAAACTGATAAATTTGAGCACAAATAAAGCCTTCATTGAAAGGTGTGTTCAGTTTGAAGAAGAACCCCTTGCAGCAGTGGAAGTTGGTGA
>LPNX010288660.1:180986-198850 GCA_001517045.1 Pseudotsuga menziesii
GTTAACCATGAAGCATCATGTATTGTCCATACAAGAATTACATGGAATTGAAATTGCCTTTGTCGTATTGGTCTAGATACGTCATACATACTACTTCCATTCCATAACTTCGGTAGCTCGCCTATAAGAGGTTCGATATATACATTCATATATTTGACTTGGAACTTACCTTATTGATTTGAAGTACATACAAAATATAAAATTATGAGAACCATTAAGATATATTTAACCATGCACAAGAGTACAATAAAAATATATATATATATGAAATTAGGAAACAAAATATGACAAATGATATGCCACAACTACAATAAAAATAAAATAGTTGTAGACACAATATACCTAGAATAACCATCAACAACATTATGTGCTCCCTCTTTATTGACAATCATGGAGGAATGTTATTGTTGATAACAAAAATAGGCCACCCTATGTAAATGGATCTCATCTGTCCAAATGGATAAACATCATCTACTGCCAAAGAAATCCTAAGATTACGGGGTTCTTCTTTAAAGTGAGGCCACTTTTCCTCCATATCTCTAAATGCATAACCATCTGCAGGAATTCGAATAACATCATCTTCACTTATGTTCCTTGCATGGTAATCCATAAATTGTGCTATGTTATTGCACCTGAATAGTCGTTGCAAATGTGGAATGATGGGAATATAACAAAGAACCTTGTGAGGTACCTTTTTTGTTACTTGATATGTTCGATATCTACTTATATGGCATTCCATACATTCTATTGCAAATTCATGTTGATTATAATATATAACTTGGTCATCGGGGCATGCATGAATTGCTTCATAATGCATTCCAATCTCTCTTATGATGGAAGATAAATATCGATATGTGCGAGGTAAAATATTTAATGGTGGTAACAAAAATTCATCTATGAAGCTACATCAAATAAAAATAAAAATATAGTTAATATAATATATAAATAATATTAACAAACACATTTCATTCGTATTAATTTGAATTATGAATTAACAATACAATTATTAAAGGAACAAATATAACCTTTATCATGATCATATATATGTGATGGATTATTTTACATACCTTAACATCTATGTGATTGATATGTTTGAAACACCAATTCATAACCTTCAAGTTCATTATCAGCAATATAGCAAAGAGAAGATTTGTTTTGGAGCCTTCATAAAGGGGTGCGTATGCCTTCTCAAGAAGAGGTATATCGTGAACATCGTCAAAGTCATCGATATTTTTATGATCGTCATCATCATCATAATCCATTCTAAAATTAAATGAATCATGGATTAATGTATTTGTACCATCATATTCTACTACATTATCAGTATGATCATCTTCTTCAATAGGATTATTAACGTGTTGTCCATTAAGCATAGCTCCATGTTCCTCCGGTACTTCTTCTGAAATAACTTGCTCTAGATGATATGTTGTAGGATGTATTTTCTTTATAATTACATGAATACATCAATAGATATAATTTAAAGTAGGAAATATTAAACTAATACTATATATTTAACAAAGCAAAAAATATAAAAAAACTTAATAATGTTAAACTTACAAATGGACGATATTCATTCCCCCCCTCAGCATGTCCATGTTCCCTACAATGTTTGGTGGTTGTTGTGATTAATATTCTTCTCCTCTTAAAGATCCTGCATTGACTACATGGACAATAACATTTCCCATCACCTCTTATTTTCGTTGCATCACACAGTTTAGCAAGCAATTATCGATTTTGTTCATTTGGATCAGGAATATTGCTATTTCACATTTTGTCACAAAAATATTGAATGAAGACTATCGATAACCTTAAAAAATGAAGGTCCAGACATCATTATTTCCACAAATGATGGTTTTTCAAATAATAAAATCATTTCCGCAAACCATCTATTGATCAAATTATGTCTGCAAGTAGTCTGTCAAGAAATAAAACAATTTCGCAAACCGTCCATCAAAGAATAAAACAATTCCTCAAACCGTCAATCGAGGAATAAACTATTTCCTCAAACCATATTTCTCTTCTATAGAAAACATGTCGGAATGTTTCTGTAATTTATATATTTTCAAATTCAACATTCATCAAATAACCAACGATATTAACCTAGTTACCATTACAAAAACATATGCCAAATACGTCACAAATCCGACAAAATAATGTCACATATCCGACGACTATGTTGTCGCAAATACGATGAAAGTTGGGTTTAAATTATGATGATGCGGGGGTAAAAAATCCAACGACAAATTCTAGCATTTAAAATAAAATTAATCAAAATTCATAATTTCAAATTGAAATCCGACAAAATAGTACTTTTTGTCGGATGTCGTCGGATTTTGGGTTCAAATATTGTTTTGATTGATTCTATGGCATGACTACTATAGATTCTTCAATATTTCTATTAGTGTAATTTCCCCATCAAGGGAAAATTGTTACCATTGACCAGCTCAAATTTTGTTCACTAAATATCAATTACAAATCTGCCTATGATGTCCCTATTTCGGGACAATCAAAATTTCATCATGAGGATTTCAGAGTAGGGATCCTTAAAGACTCTTCACTAATGGGAGTCTTTCCTTTACCGATTCCTAATCCTCCACCACAAGTTTCCTTGAACAACATGATCTCATCCATGAAACGGCAATCCCATGATTCAGATTACCCTTGAGTGGAGCCTAGTTCATCCCAAATTGCATCCAATGGTGATGTTCTGCCACTTATTCCTATGGAGGTGGCATATCAAGTTATCCAATATATATCCAAAAACTTGGATCCTGATGAACAGACCACCTCATGGAATTGGGTCTGTATTTTCTATCATCCTAGTTTGAGTCTTCTATGCCTTCTATGGATTACCTTTTCCATACTTTTTCATTGGATGATTCCATCATGGCATTCATGAACTTAGAATATCTACCTTGGTAGTATAATCACAATCGTTCAACTTTCCTTCTTAAAATGGACATAGTAGAAAAAATTATCAAATCTATTGTTTCACCTGATATTATCGATGATACCAAACCCCCTATCTATATCCAAGGCATAGCTTCTGTATGAAACTTCAAAAACATTGCACCCAAAATGTCGATCGATATATCAGTCAAACTTGGTATCGTGGAAAACATTCAACTTGGACAAACCTATTCCTCTAAAGAGGTAAAACTTTATAAGGCCTTGTTTAAATAATTCCACAATGTTTTAGCTTGGAGTTATGAAGAAATTCTAGGTATTGATCCATCCATCATACTTCATGAGGTCAAGACCTACCTAGGATCTAAACCAGTTAGGTAAAAACTATGCTCGGTACACCCTCGCAAGACTACTTCCATTAAGGTAGAAGTCAAAAAAAAACTGAAAGTTGGTTTCAATTATCTTGTTCCAATAACTGAATGGGTTTCTAATATTGTCCTAGTGTTGAAAAAACAAGGGACCATTAGAGTTTTCATCAATTACATGGATATGAACATTTCTTGTCCCAAGGACAATTAACCTACTCCCTTCATCAACCAAATCAGCGATAATTTTGTTGGAAGTGTTGTCTTCTCATTCATGGATGACTTTCTCAACTATAATCAGATCAAAATCCTCCCATTTGATCAGCACAAGACATCTTTCATATTCCCATGGGGAATCTTTGCTTATAGCAAGTTACCCTTTGTTCTTAAGAATGTTGGGGAATATTTTCATCATGTTATGGCATATTCCTTCCACAACATCACGCATATTTTTTACCCTTATCTAGATTATCTACCTTCCCACTTGATCCATTGGCAAGATCATCCATAGCATCTTATAGCTATTTTCCTTCAATGTCGTAATTACTATATTCCCTTGAACCCTCACAAATGTATTTTTTGTGTTGAATTTGGTAGAATCCTAGGATTCATAAACTCAAAGGATGGGATCCAAATCAACCCTTTGAATTTTGAGGCTATTCTATCCTTACCTCCACCCATGAACATTCCCTAACTTCAAAGTTTGCAAGGGAAGGAAATCTTATTGCGTTGTTTTGTTTGCAATTTTGTAGAAATTACACAAGGTTATATGCAAATGTTGAAGAAAGATGTCCTTTTCATATGGGATGAACAAGCTCAATATTCATTTGATAATCTAAAAAATGTTTTAATGCATGCACTATTGTTGCATCCCCTGACTATACAAAAGATTATATCCTTTACCTTGTCGCACCTACTTCCACCATTGGAATGGTGTTATTGCAAGAATATTTTGACGACCAAGAACATGTTGTTTACTACTTAATTAAGAATATTGTTGATGCTAAAACTCTTTATTCACATGTTGATAAGTTGGCTTCAGCAACCGTCATTTTTATCCAAAGTTTTCACCATTACATTTTCTCTGCAAAATAAATACCATTGCAAACTCCAGCCCCATGTACCATATCTTACCTTGTCAAGTACTAAAAGGAAAATATTCTCGATGGATAGTTCTCCTCTAGGAATTTGATTTAGAGCTTTGTAAGTCTAAATTGAAAAAATATTTGATTTTTGTTGAACTTATGTGCAATCTTCCTCATACTGATGAGGAATTTGAGCCCCTTGTCCCTCTTCTTGATGAGTCATTGTTTCTCATTATTACATCTTACCCATGGTATGGATACCTTGTTTTATATCTCCAAACCTAATTTTTTTGGCCCAATTTATCTCATGATGACTGTCGTCACATTTTTCATCATGAAAACTATTATCTTACCATATGTGATGTCTTATATGGTCATTGTATTGAATCTATCTTACAACAATATCTAACCCATGAAGAGGTTGAATATTTTTTGAATGAGTCTCACTATGGAGTATGTGGTGGTCATCTCTTTGGGATGTCTACATCCCAAAATATCTTACACACCGGATATTTATGGACCTCTATTTTCAAAGATTGGACAAAATCCATCAAGAAGTGTCCTCCTTGTCAATATTTGTATCCTAAAAAGTGCTCTCATCCTGCTCAGTTGCATCCTGTCATTGTCATTGGCTCATTTGCAAAAGGAGGAAACAATTTCATGCATTGTAAGCCTACCTTGACCAAGGGCATGGTTACATTATTGTTACTGTTGACTATTTTACCAAGTGGGATGAGGCTACACCTACATATGATGAAGATGGTAATACTTCAACACTCTTTATTTTTAACCATATCATTGCAAAATTTAGAATCACATAGGCTATAGCCTCTAATCATGGTCCCCATTTTAGGAATCACATGCTGGCCAAATTAAGAACCAAGTTGGGAATTCATCATGAAAACTTGTCTCCCTACCAACCTCAGTCCAATGGAAAAGTAGAGGATATTAACAGTGTCTCAAAAACCATGATTTAAAGCATGGTAGGGATGCATAAATCTATTTGACATATAGTGGCCTTTTTTGCTTTATGGGCTTATAGGACTTCAGACAAAACAAAAATTGGTTTTACACCCTTTTAGTTGGTCTAAGTATTGGAAGTTTTTTTACCTATTGAGTCTGATATCCCATATTGTGAAAATATGATTCACAACAATATCTAGGAGCTAAGAGAATCCTCAAAACTCAAGAATTTCACAAATAATGCAGAAAACAATTTAAATGAGAAAAAATTAACACATAGATACGGCACCAATAACTAAAGTTTCTATTAATTTCCAACATGAAATATGTAGAAAACATGGCTATAATACAATAAGCAAAAATAGTTATCCTTTGGAGGAAACTTGGAGTCATACATGTGGCAGGCTTAGATTGGACCTCAAACCCCCCTAAGTGGACCAATGAACTCTTAAACCACCTCAAACAATCACGAATTGCCATGTAAACATGGGTGAATCATGCTAGTACATAAATAAGGGTATTCTATGCATGTTGGAGAGCATGGGTGAGTGGGAGTGGCTCTAGGAAGCATTTAATGGTCCAAACGAGCCAAAAACACTCAAATATAATGCATAGGTACCTTTGGTCAAACTAGTTCCTTGTTTTAAGCAGTGGGAGTGCCCCAAGGACAAAACTATCATTAATGAGGGTGCATTAGTCTCTTTAATTATCAAATATGGGTGCTTGGTTGCATTAATGAGTGTGAAACCCATAAATACCTTAGGAGACCATCATTACCAAGGTTTGGACCATACAACATGAGTGGAAAACAAATGAAGTTGTGTCCTACATGGTATGTGAACAATCGAGCTTATCTAGAATGTACATTCATGCTAGATAATCCACTTGGTGTGGGTCCCTACGGTCAGTCCCTACCTCATCCATTGACAGAATTTCAAGACAATCCAACTATCGACAGCCCTATCCGATGCCCGTCTCTGTCCTGTTGCAGCCACCTCCATCCTGTTGCCACCCCGCCCATCGTGTCCTGCATTAATTTTCTACCAACCAATTATTTTTGAATGTCAACACTCCCTCTCAGTCCCACTTGGCCCATTGATCTAATCCCCCTCCCCTATTCACAGCCCTATTCAATCAACTCCATTTATGAGCAACGTTGAATAGTTGCACTAATGAAGATCATTTGTAACTAGATCAACTTCTCCGCTCAAGTGAAGGAAGCTTCTCAACTCGTAGATGAAATGTAAATCAAGCTTCTTGACTCATGGAAGCTTCTTAACTCGTGCTTTCTTAGTTTGCTGGTAAATCAATTCTCAGTCAACTCTGTAATGTAGTAAATCAATAAGCCATAGATAAAAGGATCAAAGTACGGAAAAATGAATTCAGACTGAGAAATAATCATTGTTGCCAATAAAGTTAGTGCTAGAATAGCACATGTAAAAATTGAAAAGGCTAATATATACCAGTATTTTAACACATTTCAACCAATTGTCAAAACAATAAACTAAACACCCATATTATGCACTGCACTCTATACCAACACCTCTTAAAAAAAGTTTGAATTGATTGAATTATTCAAACTGATATAGTAGAAATTCAATAAAAGCTAATACAGCTTCTTTATCTGGATTAATGATAAACAAATGAATTGATCATTGTAGGAAAAATGAGGGGGAAGCGAGCAAAGATGCATTGAATCTAGATGGTTCATTGAAATGGACACTAGCACAGACCCATCGAACCAGGGTGGAACTTCATAACCTCAAGGTGCATACCACACTTGATTGAGATGGGTTTGTGATAGTGTACAAATAGAATAGGATACATGCCTTTGGATAAAACTAAAATAGAATTAATACTGTACCTATTCTGCAGTATCAATTTAGAGGCAATAACACGCTTCATCCCTGCAATGTTCTCTACTGCAAGGTTGACAAAGGCTACAATGAGGCCAACACATAGGGCATTTAGAAATGCCAATTCCCATTTGAGCAATATGTACTGATATATTTGTACCTTTGTTTTGGATCTCCAGTCCTTCTTGAACAAGTCATTTTCTATAATCTTGCGCATTCATACACAAAACAAAACACTGCAATTGAAAATTATGAATACACAACAAGCAAAAAAACTGTAATTTTGGATCAAATTATCAAATTCAGAGAAGAAATAAAATGGATTCTTACTCATAATCCAAACTCTCTAGGGGGAAGATCTGTGATGCAATAAGAGCTATCTGAGAACTAGGATATGTAGTAGACCCAATATGTCTCTCATGTCTTTGTTTTAGAAATGGCTATCCTAACCCCTCTTCTAGTGAATTCTTCTCGTCGTTGATATCCCCTATTGAAAATGGTGGTATGATTGTTGATAATTTGAATTATCGAGCACTCCTACAATCATAGGGAATTTATTATTGATTAGCCAGCATAAAAGAGAAAACACAAAGTCTTCTTTGGAATCGAGGAAATGCATTAATTTTTTTTCATACCATCTGCAAAACATCATTTTATGTATAAGTATTCTGAAAATCCTGAACAGAAGGAACATTGATCTCCTCATATTTGCATGCCATAAGCATGGCAACTATTCCAACAAGCTGCAAATTAGTTCTTCTTATATATCTTTGAGATGAAAGATATATGTCCATGAGATTGACTGCTAGGAATAGAGTCTCAGACATGAGGTCATATTCCCAGTGGACCTGCAGAAAAGGAACAAAATGACATCAGTGCTTTCAATGGAATTCAAATTTTAAGAAAGATTAAGATCAGTTTGTCATTTGTAGAATGATGGAAAGGCTTGACCTCAATAATCCAATCTACCAAAATATCTCTCATACTTTGATTTATGTCAGTTTGATGAGACATGCAGTTTGGAGGAACATAGCTACGGCCCTGCCATTAGTTCCACACTGAGTAAGTTACCCTCGAGCACTTACGATATTTTGCACGTGGATCAGAGCCGACATTGAGTACAATCGTAGGACTTTAAAACCACACTCATCTAAGGATTTGTATGACTTTAAAACCACATTCATCTAATGACAAAAACAAGCAAAATGAGTGTTTAGTTTTTCCTACACCTTATACAGAGAGACCACCAAACCTGAGTCTCCATACTCACAAATCAAACTTTCTGACTCAATATGAATCGTGTTTGATTTGTGAATCTAAGTCACATCTGTGAGTCAACATCACAAGCATTACCCAGGTCTGAGTCAGACTTGACTCAATTTCCTTAAATCATCATGCTCAAGAGAGAAGTAGGAATCAAAAGATTATGTTAGCACTGAATTAACCTCATTCTCACTTTGAGTTTGCAGGAAAAATAGGTTGCTCTTTCTGGTGTAGCCTATGTAGAAACAACATCCTGGGGATCTATGATAGGGGAGCATAGGAAAAAAATAGGGAACCATTGGAATATGATAATATACCCCCCTCCTCAATTTCCTAGGGGTAGGTAACAATGGCACCAAAACTATATATTAAATTCAAAAAAGAAATTAAAAATATGTTTCCCTTGGAAATAAATCCCCAGGAAACTTCTGGGTACTTTCCACATTCTATGATGGTGCCAACCCAGTGTAAAGCAAGAGGCATATAATTAGTGCACCTAACCCTATGCAAATTGAACCAGGGACCTACACAGTATGCCTGATTACCAGCACTAACAAATTGGGCTAAACCTTGGGGAGTTTTTCTTTCTAAAGATCTAGACATGCATAGAAAATAATTTTTAAGATCTATATTCTAAAACATTAAAATTAGAATTAAAAAGCCTGAAATGTCAAATTAAATTTTTAAAAATTTAGGAAGTGCTCTATAACAGATGAACCATTTATTTTCTCATTACTAGTGAAAATGAAAGTACAGTGAAACATGAAATTCATTGATACATCAATGTCAAGTTCAACTCATAGAGTTGACAAATCAAAACATAAGAATTTTCTGGAATCACTTCTCGTCCCCAATATCTATCTGTTGAATCATTATAAGAAAGACATGGTGGCTTCTGCTACTTGCATTGATCTGAATTTTCTCTTTCACTAATTGCAGATCCTTGTTTTCACCTTTCAGATGGGTTCGAAATGGCACCAACTTCTAGATCTTGAGGTGCAGGATCCTGAAAAAAAAGAAAAAAAAACTCTTATTCTGATTTGAAATGGAATATGTTTGGAGGTAATTATGTTGCATGGATCAAATCAGATAGAGTTAAAGAGCTAGTTACTGGGGAGTGCAAAAACCCATTGTATCCAACAAGATTTCAAAAAATTTACAGCAGTTAAATAGAAAAAGAAAAAGAAAATGATCGAAATCAATTGTGTAGAATTGTAGCACCTTAGAATATACAATTTGAGTTTTTCTTTGTTGTTATCAATTCTTGGAAACTGGTTGAGATAAAAGCATTAGTTGCAGCAAGAACAATTGATGCTTTAATCTATTGTGAATTCTAAAGTGTTAATATCTTGTTGTTGCTTGTAGCTATTGGTGTACATATGGGCCATATGACCACCGAGAGATTGAAAAACTATCTGTTGATATATCCAAAGTGCCTACACATGGTAAGGGGAGTCGTCCATGTCGTAAGCATCTAAGATGTGGTTTTCTTTGTCATTTTAGAATCCGCATACTCAAGAAGGCCCCGAAACACTGCCTAATCACTTATAGTGAGATGAATCATATAGATAATCGGGGTAAACCTTGCCATGGACAAGAGGTTTTTGATTTTGTAGGCACAAGGGCATACCATGTACCTCATATTAGCAAAGAAATATGTCAATGTGTAGAAGATGTTTGATTTTGGGGATGTCTGTTGAATGTGTACATCAAAACAATCGTGAATTAGTGCATGATAAAGTATCCTCTTTTGAAATAGAGTTTGATCGAAATGATTTTCTTTCACGTGATGACATTGGAAATATAGAGAGAAAATTGAAACATGCCCAATATATGTTTGACAATAATGATGCCTAAAGTGTGTGTATATGGAAAGTTGCAAACCCTGATAAAGTTTTGTACTACTATGAGTTTGACAAAACTGTAGATGATGAGAGTCACATACCATTCATTGTAGGCATCCAACTACCATTACAGCTGGAATGGATGAGGAAATATGGTCATGATAGTATATTAGCAATGGACTCTACATTTGGAACAAATCGTTTTAAGGTATGTTTATATATCATTTATGTACTTTTTCCTTTGTCATCTGTTATTTATAATATGATTCAATCATGTAGTGATGTTATATTTATTTGTCTGTAGTTCCAACTTTATACATTATTGGCATTTGATTCCCAACATAATGGTGTTCCTGTGGCATGGGCCATCATGTCAAGATCTATGACCTCGGATATTGCCAAATGGATGGAAACACTACTTCTTAAAGTACGCATGGGTATGTTGGAATGGAAATTGAATGCATTCATGGTAGACGATGTAGCGACGAATATTGATGAAATTAGGTACATATAGCTAGTAGGGTGTTTTTTCCCTTTTCTCGAAATAAAATGTTTCGCACAATATTAAAGACACATTATACAAATAGGAATATATTTTTAACATTGTGTAACATAATTATCCAATAGGGCGACATTTCAATGTGAAGTCTACTTATGCAATTGGCATGTCAGAAGGGCATGGTTAAAAAACCTTGTCATGAAATTTAAGGATGACACTACAAGGCGTTCAATGTTTAAGCGTTTAGGAGACATCGTGCACAACCACAAAAACACAAATTCTGCTCTTGAGGAGGCCAATAGGTTTTTGAATGAATTCAAAGAAGAAAATTCCTTTGTTGAGTACTTTTGAGCACAATGGTTGGACAAAATATGTTTGGGTTCATACTATAATATCTAGATATTTTTCTTTAATGAATAGCCTATGGATAATCCTCAACTACTATGCAATATTTTCTATAGGTTTATATTTCACATACATTTAGATTTAAAATTTCACGTTTTCACAATAAATTCAAATTTTCTTAGCTATTTCTTTCACTCTTATCCTATGTGTTTAGCCTACTAGCATGTTCTATATTTATTAGCTTATGTTATTTGATGTTCATCAGGAATGTGGGAAAAATGTTTCCGTACTTTAAAACATGCTGGACAAGAAACAAATGGGGCCATCGAGTCATACCATTCACACTTGAAAAACATATTTTTAAGGTCAATACGATCAGCTTCCCATTGGCGAGTAGATTGGTTGGTACATAAATTGATAACAGTAGTCTACATTTTTTATTGGTGGCATGAATGCAGAAAGGAAAATGGTTTCCACGGAAATTTTAGAGCGGAGAAAATAGAAGCTCAGCCCTGTCTAAGAGAACAACCTATTCCAGATGATAACGTTACACTGCACCAGTCGTATCGTTCAATGGCATGGGTGAAAATCCAACATGATGATATGAAAAGATATATGGTATGGCAATCAGGTCCAAACTTTGCTATGTGTGATTGCAACTGGCAAAAAAATGGATATTTGTGTAAACATGTCATTAAGGTTACCATGATGAGGGACAAAAATAGGTTGGAACAAGAAGAGATAGAAATAAGAATCGATGAAACAACTTCATATCAGGTTATTTGAGTATTTCATAATGCATATTTAGATCATTAGCAATCTTTTATATCTTAAATAATAGTTGTTGTGGCCTAATATGTTGCAATGTTTTTTTACCCAATCGCTGAAAATGATGGTTTTGGAATTGCAAATGACTTGGATATTCCTGTCATGGTAGTCATTTCATAACTTGGTTCATTTTATAGTTTTCTATTACTCTTTTACTATTGACGTGAAATTTTCTTTATTTTTTTCAGGTATATAATAGCGTTAATGATTTGATGGCTACTTCTAACAATGTAAATCAAAGTCATGATCAAGGAAGTGTATCGCAACGTATTCGAGACATTTTTTAGTCAATTATGTAGTTTCCTAGTGAAGAATCACATCTCTGCTTCCTAGAGAAATGCATGGAAGATGTTGCCAATGAGTTCAAAGCAACATTGGTATCAAGCAGTTTAGGGTTGGACCATCCTACTGCTCCATATTTTCGACAACTAGAAGATGGATTTGGGCATACCCTACAACGTCAAAAAGATTTCTTGGAAAGGATGGTCACTCGTAAGTGCTCTTACACATCATCTAGTTATGCATAATTTCCTCCCCCAACACATGGGACTAAAAGGAGAGAAACATTTGATGGTGTCCTCAATAGAGCTACCAAAAGAGACAATGAAAGAAATCCAAATAAGTGAAGGTGAGAATTACAAATATGAAAATTTGGTTATTCTAAAATGTTCAAGCTTGCAACATGCATGATTTATAATTCCATCACTATGAAAATACTTTAATGATTTTAAAGTTTGTAATTCTAGATAAAATGAAAAAAAGTTATGCTCATTTCCATATTTCCTTGCATCTTTTTCAGGTGGCTTTGAAGCTTGGATATCATAGCATGAAGAGCATTGGCATGACTAAAGGAATAAGTTGTAGCATTGAAAATGAGTTGTAGTTTTCCAAAGATAAGAGAGCATCACTTCTTACACAAGTTGTTTTGTACAAGACAATTTTAGAAAATGTGTATAAATTGATAACATTGTCAAGAGAACCCATAAAATATTTCTGATACTTTTTCATATTGTTAGAATTTCATATATGAAAGGCTTACCAAAGCATATATCACGGGGTACTTTTATCATTATAAGTTTTGAATCTGATTTGGTTTGGTTTTATTTATCTAATTTATTTCTGGATATAAAAAGGATGTCAATTCATTCGATCTTATTATATTTCAACACTTTTCTGATTATTTTATCTTAATTCAACAGTTTTCAAAAATCAAATGTATTTTATGTTTGTAATTCAATGCAAATTAGGATGAGGATTCATGAACAACACTTGTGTGTGTGTTGTGTTGTTGAATGATGGAGTGGCAGATAGACATGTTCCACTGTGTATTCAAGCTGGCATACAGATCTAATTCCCATTGGGTTTTAGTGTGGACATCATGTAAAAATTGCACCATTGTTGTTCAAGTCCAACCTAAGGTATATTTTGTATTTCACTTTAATATAGGGTCCTAAGAATATTTGCATCTGAAAGTGCATTTTAGTTGATCTCTTTTATTCTTTATTTCCCTTCAGGTTTATCATAGCTTCTAGCTACCTGTACAACTCTACTCACCTTTGGTTTTTGTCTATGTTTTTGGAAAGATTTCAACATCTACAAAGCCAATGCTATAAGATTTAAATGCAGATGATCATATAAAAAAATAGGGCTTATGTCATCTAACCAGGATTTAAGCTTGCCACCTTTCACATTATAATTGTGTTAATTCTTTGTTGTTGTAACGATTAGGAGAGAAGGCAATGATTTTTGCAGTACATTTATGAGAAAAACAATCTCTACATTGATATTTAACTCCATGAATTAAGTTACTTAGAAAAAATGTCAAATTACTAAAGGTCTCTGTTTCCATTTATGTCCTAGCTTCTTTGAGTGTTTCGATAAATGCTACAGTCATCCTGATAATAGTAAGATAGATGATATTTAATTTCTAATAATCGAGCTCTTCATGGCTATCCAACAAATGATCTAGAAACAAGTTGTTATTGTCATCACTTCACAAGCTTTTAGTGTATGGTTTTCATTGTTGTTTCATATATGAATCATGTTTGAAATAATCATATTGCATTGTCTTTGTTGTTTCATGTATGAATTGTTATATAATACTCATATTACTCGTTACTGAACCAAATCAAGATGCTCTTCTGGAAGATGCGTTCATGTTTCACTAGTTGGTAGTTGTGGCTAACACCCATTTATTTAGAAGATTGACTATTTTTGGGCTATTTTAATGCTACTCCATGTGTTTCCCACTAAGATTAGGGATTCTTAAGTGCCCTGTATTTGATAACACCATCAAATCTGGTCGGGCCTAGTTTTATGTGGAAAACTCTACGAAGCCATCATATCTCATCAAAGGTGGCTCTCTCCTAATATATTCTTTTAATTTTGATCTCCCTACTGTCAATTCAGATGTGATTTCAAGGTTTGGTTTGTTTTTTTTTCTTTGTAGTGCCAAGGCCAGTGCTTAACAAGGGAACATGTCCTACTCTCTTGCATGTTATGCCAACCAAACAAGATTTTATGTTTATATATTAGTTCAAATCCAACACTCGAATCAATTAAATTTCTTCCCATTTATAATAAAATCAAGTAATAACAAGATGTAAAATACTTCATTCTTGTTACTTTCATTTCCATAGACATGAGATATTAAACATATATTTATAATTATATGCCTATACAAAGTCGGTTGTAGGTACACACACATGCATGGTCTTGAGGGAAAATTACCTGTGTATTGGTTGGATATTTCCAAAATATATCCCAGTGATGGTTGTAGGTAACTTCCTAGGTCTTGATATAGGTACAATGTAATTCTTGATGTGGCTAATGCTCAATACAGTGCACAAGCAAAATTACTGTCAGTGACCAAGCAATGGGATTCTTGGTTGTGGATACCACCCAATAATTCAAGAAAACAAAATGAAGTGCTTTGGGTAATAGACTGGATGACTAAATCTAAGGATGCTGCAAGGAATTAACATTCAAGTGAATTTCTAGCGAGGCATAGTGCATATGGTTTACTAGGGGCTCAATCAATGGCTAGTGAAGGATTGAAATGTCAATTTTGGAAATAATTGCCAACAACTATTTTCCTTGCAATATTGATAACCTCTTTCTCTCTTATGGATGGTCTGGTGTAGAAAATTGTTGTGACCATCAAGGTGGCTTTAACAATTGACTATGTGCATGAGTTTTTCATTACCATTGATTGAAATACACGTGAGAATGTTTTGGATTCCCATTGATTGGAATACACATGAGAATACACACTAAAAAAAATCTAGTAGATAGAAAACCACAATCACATAGTAATTAAAAAAAATAGAAAGAAATATTTCCATGTAGAAAACCAAAAGGAAAAACTCCATTGAATGGTTACGCTCAGTCTTTCTTTCATAGAAATTGGAGAATTTTCAATGGTGTTTGGAATTTGGAACATTAAAGGTTACATTCATAGGAATTTAATTAGCAGTTCCTTTCTTATCTCAACGACTGTGCATTGATTCACAGGAAACATCGAATTTACTGGGAGTCATTGGAAGGATAGGCATCAGTCTCTTCAGTGCCCCATCTACAATGTTGTTCCTCTCCCTTTTTCCTTTTTCCAGCAGCGTTCCATCCAGAGTTCCACTATTTGAATATTTTTTAATTTTTAGTGCTTATATTAGCAGCATATCTCTTTGAAGGTGAGTGGTATCTTATTTATCTATCGTGCGGCCCTTCATAATTACATCATTGTACCTTGTCATCATCTTTTGTAGCCACAATCCTCACTTCTGTAGCAAAACTTCTAGTTTTTCCCATTGCTTTGCATTGATCCGAGCCATTAATGAAATGATGTTTATAGTGGATCCGTTTTGGATTGCATGGTGTGATAGATATTTCCATCCATCATAAACAATGCTAACACCTTATCAGGCCCCTATTGAATTAATAGGTGCGAGGAGATTACCCTTGTCCTTTTTATTTAAAAACAATGTGGTTCCAATATTTTTTGAACCGAGTTGTGCATACCCAACTAGTGCCTATTCAACTAGAGCTAGACACATCTCAATGAATGTAAAGGAGACCATGCAATATTATGTGAAAGGAAATTGAGGTATAAAAAATCATGTTGATAAGATGAATCACCATCCATAGTACCTTGTTGAAGTATTTTTCCCATTGGACCACTGGGAGCATGCCTCTTCCTTGCTGCTATCACCGATCTACTGTCAAAATTAGCCCCACAACTTTTTTCCATTAGATATATATTAAAAAATGAAAGAGGAACGTCATCTGTGTCCTACATCTTTCTACCACTTACTCCACATGCCAATAGAATCTTCTTTTGCTAATTGATTTTTTTGGCTCAGAGATATATCTGGACATGCTCCAATTCCTTGTCTTGGAAGGGGCCAACCATATGCTGCCGTGCTATAGTAAATATTTGGAGAAATATAAATATGCGTTGTTGGAGGAATATGTGGAAGACCTTATAGTAGAGAATATTGAGGTTGGCGATCAAATAATATTTTCGAAAACCCAATTTAAGAGCATTGCATGTTGGTTTTAGGGTATTGATTTTTGAATGACCCCCACCAAATGCCGAGTGTTGATTTTACAAGATCTTGCAAGCAATCTGTTTGAGATGTGTAATTGGATCCATTTATTAGGTATCTACATGAACAACATTCAGTTCATCCATATCTATAATAAGAGCATATTTTTGTGTGAAGTGCAACATTAGGGAAACAACAAATACAACTGTAAAGGTGATGTGAATAACCAGAAGTGTACAATTAAAAGAATAATCAAAATTGTACACTTACAAAAAAACCAGAAGTGTACACTTGTATGCAAGGTAATATCTTCAAAATTGAAGCAACATTTTCAAAGGTTCTGCCACTTTCTGTAGGTAATTTTGGGGAGACCACTCTTCACTTTGATAACCTTATGCTATATTTTTCTCTGATTCAAGTCCAAGTGTTATTGTATCTGTTACCCACCTGCAAGGAAACCCTCATACAAGGTATAGGTTGTGTTATATTCAATACATGCAAAGATTAACTAATGATATTTTATTGTTAGCCTTCATTAGGGGATTTTTTTTTTCAGCAGTTATGGTGGTCATTGGTTGTGTCTAAAAACTAATATGGGATATTATGGTGATGATGCCATCCAGAGTTGTCCCCTTCTTTCAAAATATATAAACAATAAATTGTTCCACTACTATCTAGTCTAGTTTGAGGGAGAGGTTGTCTTTCAAAACTTGTAAACGATGAATTGTTCCACTACTATCTAGCCGAATATGAGGGAGAGGTTGTCACATCACATAACATACCAAAAAAAAATATTTTTCAGTTTGGCTCAATTTTAAATTGGTCTCCGGAACTTAAATAGTTAAAACCATCATAGAATTCCTAATCCTTGATCTATCAAGTACCTAAAATTCTTGGGCTATATTTTTTTTATCATTTGATATGAAAGAATCAATACATGACATGGAATTAAATGATGAAAAAAAATCCACACCTCAATACATTTGATCCCTCTCGGTGCTTGATAGGTTGAGTTTAAGATGTATCAGTGTTTTTTTTTTATCTTCTCTTTGTTAGTTTTTCATCATATAAGCAAGCATTATGATCTTAAGATCTTTTCACTAAGAGAATAACAAGCACAGGAATAAAACATAAGCACATCACAAGAGACAAGAGACACAAAGAGTTTTTTGATCAGGGGAACCATAAATGGAGAAAACCCCGCAACTTCCTCAAAGATAGAATCACCACAAGACGTAAGACCCCAAAATAGTAAGATGCATTCCCGACAGCAGTAGTCTTCTAGTCCCAGTATATTTCCTTCTTCACTAGTGCGCCACACTTGAGAGAGTAAGTGATGTGATGTACAAGTGATAAATAGAGAGA
>LPNX010288660.1:198915-251410 GCA_001517045.1 Pseudotsuga menziesii
AGGTGCACTTAAACATGTCGGCCTAACCAACAATTACTTACTCGAGCCTACACCTTAATTAGTGTATAATAACTCAAGTGCCCCAAAACTGTGGGGACTTCCACAATGACTTGACAAGACTTGTTTACATTATTAATCCTCCCGATCGGAACATCGGGGCATGACTCAAATACATAATAGAAACATCCCGGAATAAACATCGGGTTACAATATATAAGATACATAGAAGAATACATTCCGAAGTTACAAATACATCAACACTCCCTCTTAACTAGGAAGGTATTCTTTCGACATGATTTTCAGCACTGGTCTTCTTCTCTCTATCAACTGGATCATCTTTGTCTTCAAGTCATCTTCGTCTTCAAGTCATTTTCATCTTCGGATCTGGATCATCTCTCGATCCGGATCAACATAGAACATCATCACTAGATCTAGATCATCACTTGATTTGGATCATCATCACTGGACTGGATCTGGATCATCACTCGATCTGGATCTGGATCTGGATCATCTCTCGATCTGAATCATCACTGCTGGATCTGGATGATCACTCAATCTGGATCTCTCGGAGTCATCATAACTGGATCTGGATCTCCTCTGGTCATCATCATGTGTGTACTATCTCATCATAGGAATTTCTACAGAGCTAGCCCCTTTTTCATGCTAGTTGTAGGCCTATCCACCAGGTAGGTCTTCGCCCAGCACTTACATCTGACCTACTCATCAGAAAGGCACACCCAGCACTCACATCTAATCATGTAGTAAACTACAATCACATCAGAAAGGCCCAGTACTCACATTCACCAGTATGATAGGCACATCAACTATCATCTGTGAAATGGATCTGCACTTACATCTGACCTACTCGTCAAAAAGGCACAATTCCATCCAGGTGGGAACACATCCTGCTCACAATGATGAAAGGTTTCCACTCTTTCACCCAGGCTGGAATCGCATCCGGCTCACAATGATGGAGGACTTCTATCCAGGCGGGAACACATCCTACTCACGGTGATGAAAGGTTTCCACACTTTCACCCAGGCTGGAATCACATCCTGCTCATAATGATAGAAGATTTATGCACTTACATCTGACCTACTTGTCAGAAGGGCATGCCCTCACATATGACCTAGTAGGAACTGAATCCTACACCCTCATCAGAATGGCCCCCAGTCCCAGACTGAGCTACCTGGTAACTGACCAGGTGCCTCCACTCTCCCGGAGAGTGGCAGTTGCCCTTACATATGTCTTACTCGACAGAATGGCCAGCACTCACATCTGACATGGGAGGAACTTAATCCTTTAGCCATGAATAGAATGGCTCAGCCCTTATATCTGACCTGCTCATCAGAATGGCTCTCTTAGTCCCAGACTGAGGGTTCCTGGTAACTGACCAGGTGCCTCCATTCCCAGAATGGTAGTCAGCACTCATATCTGACATGGAAGGAACCAAATCCTCTCACCAGGACAGAATGGCTCAGCCCTTATATCTGACCATGGAAGGAACCAATCCTCTCACCATGTCAGAATGGCTATGGGTCTCATCACTTTCTATTGGAAGTAACCTCGATCTGGAGAACACCAAGTCTCTCTCTAAAGTACTTGAACTTCATCCTAGCCAATGGCTTCGTCAATACATCAGCTATATGTTCCTCCGTTGCAACATACTGGAGCTTCACTGCTCTTCTCTACACCATATCCCTGATATAGTGATACTTGATCTTGATATGCTTCGACTTGTCATGGAACACTGGATTCTCTGACAACTTCATGCAACTCTAGTTGTCACAATGTATACAAGTATCATCCAACTGGAGATCAAATATATCAGACAGTAGCTTCCGCAGTCATACTGCCTCACAACTGGCTGAACAAGCTGCGACATACTCTGCTTCAGCTGTACTCAGTGCCACACAGGATTGCTTCCTGCTAAACCAAGAGATCACACCTGATCCCATACTGAAGCAACACCCTGAAGTACTCTTCCTGTCGATGGCACTGCCTGCCCAATCTAAATCAACATAACCCTTCAAGTTAATCTTCTGATTCATATCGTACTTGAGTCCATAATCAACTGTACCCTTCAGGTACCTCAGAATATGCTTTGCAGCTGTCAAGTGAACACTCCTCAGATCTGTCAAGTACTGGCTCAAGGTGTTCATAGCAAAGCAAATGTCTGGCCTCGTGTTCGTCAGGTACATCAATGACCTAATCATTTGACGATACATTGTAGCATCAACCGTCTCTGATGAAGCATCACTTAATAGCTTCATGTTCAATTCCATAGGTGTGGCCATAGTCTTGTAGTCCATCATCCCAAACCTCTTCAGGATCTCTACTGCATACTTCCCTTGTCCAAGGAATATTCCATCCACACTCTGCCACACCTCCATACCTAGAACAATAGTGCATCGACACATAACAGGAGCATCACTGGTCTTCCGTCTTCAACCTTGAAGCAAAGGTTGGAATCCGCTTTACTCTCAGTAAAGCCTAGAGTCATCAGTAATCTACCCATCCTGTCGTATCATATCGAACCTCAATATATTCTGTAGTCACTCCCTCTAAAGCGAAGCATCATACTCCCTCTGTCTTTCGTACTTTATGTACTGAAAACATTCTGTACCGGAGTGACAAGTAGCTTCCTATGCTACTAATATTATATGTGACCATTTAGTGTATAGACTTGCATCTTCAACCTTGTAGCAAAGGTTAAGATCTTCATCAATCTCATCATGTATGTGTTTCAACTCTTACTGACTGCAAATGTCTCTTCGTAGTCTAGGCCTTCTTTTCGTGAGAAGCCTCATGCTACGAATCTTTGCTTTGTATCCCACGACGTTTCCATCTACTGCATGATGGAACTATGAACTTCTCTTCAGGTCTCGATACTGCGCCCTGACATCATTCTTCTTGAACTGGTCTTCCCTTTATTTTTGGTGGCTGGAAGGTTCTGCATCAATGATGTCACTGCACTCGTCATATTATTCTTCATTTTGAAATGTCGTCACTTGCTCTTCGGAACAAGTCTTCATTCTTCTTTTCTTGTAGGAGATTATGTATGCGGTCTTTCCTACAAGTCAAATGCAATTGTATGGTTAGAAACATTTCATAAGGAATATTTATATTGGCAAACACTTATGCATAAATATATGATCATGCAACTACTTTAGCCAATACAACATTCATCCATATCTCACTGAAACTTTCTAGATGCCTTCCATCTCTACCGGGACAACATTGAGATTGTGCACTAATCCAATATGTCAGCAAAGAGGTTTCATTCTAGATAAGTAGCAATGGAGAGTTGTATAGCACCATGAGCTACTTACCCATCACATGCATATTGGTAGTATACTGCCATTAATGCAAACATCCTATAATGCATGATACATCAACTGAATATAAACAAATGCATAACAAAAACAATATCATGAAATGACAATTGAATACTTATCTTTATTTGTTTCGTGGGTAGATTACTTCTTGAGCCTTCAGCTTCATCGTCTTCTTCGTTCATGGTAGCATCGTTTCTTATCCAAATGATAAAAAGGATAAGAATTTCTTCAAGAGTTGAGTTCTTCATATTCCTCATTGCTTGAGGTATCTTCTTTGGATGGCGAGAACTCGATCTTCAATTGCTCCCATCTTCTCTTCTCTCTTCACAGAGTCTGCTGAAAGTAATCACTTCCTTCTGGAACACATTCCTTGAATGAATGAATTCCACGATCCTGGGAGGCCATTCAAGGTGGCCATCATCACTTCTGCATTCTTCACTTTTTCTTTTATCTCTTCATGTTGTTCTTTGATTTGAGAGACTCTTATGACTACATGGTCTCTGCATTCTAGATCTTCACATTCTTCAACTGGTTTCTTTAGGTCATATTCTAATTTTTGTTTTTCCCTTCAAATAGCTTGAAATTATGGAAGACCTTCAACAGCTTTGCTTGCAATAGGTAGTTCTTTGTAATGCACATGTGCAAGCCTTCTATGCCAAAGCTCATTTGTCTCTACTATGTCATGGATCAAGGCTTGTTCTGGATGACCCTTCAATTTGTACAAGCCTCCTTCTTGTTCTCCAATCACTATAGCATCATCAATAGTATTTCCTTTTGGCCACATGATGACTTGACCATCTATGAATGCCACCCACATTCCTTTCGCATCCAATGCTGAAATGGATAGAAGGTTCTTCTTCAGTCCTAAAACAAACAATACTTCTTTCATTGTTAGAGACTTACCAGAGTCTATATTGTATGAAGATTCCCCACTACCTTTTATTGGATATTGGTAGTCATCTCCTAGTTTCATCTTGTGAGGTGATTCATGTTCTGACAGTCTTACAAAGGATTCCTTGAATCCTATCATATGTTTGGAAGCCCCACTGTTTATAGGCCAATCATCACTTCCATGAGTAATGTTACCTGTGAGAGATGATATCAGAACAGATTCATCCTCACTTGAAGAATCTTCACTTTCATATCTGGATCTCTTTCTGGATGGTTCATCATCCTCTGCAGCATGAGCATGATGTCTTCTTTGGCCTTGACCAAGTTCTTCTTGTGAAAGGCTTCTAACCTCGTCTCCCTCTGAAACTGGAACCTCTATACTCATGTAGGTGTCCAATCCATTTTATTCAGAGATATCAAATACTTCTATGCTTGGAAGTTGTCAACTTCACCAATCTTATCATCAAGCTGATGTGATAGATCACTTTGAAATGAGAACCTCGAATGAAAATAGCAAAGGATTAGATCTTACCGATTTGAGGTGCCCGTCTTGGTTCCGGAACTGGCTGATCTAGGGTTTGCCACAGAAACCCTAATTTTCAAAACTTGGGATATTTCAGATCTGATTGGATAGACAGATACATCTCTTCAAATGGAGTTGTCCAATGTACTCCTTTTCTAAAAACAGTGGAGGGAAGTTCCCGGAACAGGAAGCCCTAATTTTCCAATTTCTTCTACAGAAATTCCTGTTACTATTTCTGTAATATCTCCAAAATTTATGCTCCTCTGTGTCTGAAATTTCGTACTGAGGTAACCTCGCATGTTCCTGATCCAACACCATAGTTTTCATCAGAATTGGTTTCACCATTTGGGATTTATGATCCTTTTCCCAAGGTGACCTGTTACAGGACTGTTCAGAACAGCGAAGTTGTACGACATGCCACGTGTCATTGGTTCATCCTCTGAGTCTAATCTTCGGAAAACCAAAATTAAATTCCATGAAATTTCTGGAAAATCTTCAGAAATTCCATTTGGACCTCTGTAGCCCAAGATATTGCAATTCTCCTCAGGTGTCTTGTTTAAGGATGAATTCTGGAAGAGGCTGGAACCCTAACTTGGAGGGACAATATCTCCCATACTATAGTGAATATGAGGCTTATTTTTGGACACAGTGTTCATCAGGATTTTATCTTCGGCCCTTGAAATTTTCAGCTTCTGATACTTCACCAAACTCAGAATATAGCGACTGTACCAACACTTAGCAGTTTTAGTATTAGGGTTTTTTTTTTTTCCTAGCTCAAGGTCAAACTAGGGTTTGACTTTCCCGGAGTTTCACCCAACCAAATTTATTGATCCAGGTCTCTAAACTTCGTTTTTGATGAGGATAAAAATCCTATGTTGGTCTCACTCAAAAATTCCTCTTCTGTAGAAAGCCCTAATTTCCACATCGAAACTGAAAATGCTCGAAATCGAATTCCGCTTCGACAGAAAGATGTGCCCTAAGGAGGAGAGTTGTTCCACCTTACGTTTGCTGAAAATATGTGGAGGAAGGTCCACAAACTAGGAAGCCCTAGTTCCCACACCTGCACAGTGTCTTATTCTCAGGTTAGCTCTGATACCATGTTAGTTTTTCATCATATAAGCAAGCATTATGATCTTAGGATCTTTTCATTGAGAGAATAACAAGCACAGCAATAAAACATAAGCATATCACAAGAGACAAGAGACACAAATATTTTTTTGATCGGGGAAACCATAAATGGAGAAAACCCTGCAACTTCCTCAAAGATAGAATCACCACAAGATGTAAGACCCCAAAACAGTAAGATGCATTCCCGACAGGAGTAGTCTTCTAGTCCCAGTATATTTCCTTCTTCACTAGTGCGCCACACTTGAGAGAGTAAGTGATGTGATGTACAAGTGATAAATAGAGAGACTCTCACTCTCTATTTATATTCTTCCGTTCACTTTAGGTGCACTTAAACATGTCGGCCTAACCAACAATTACTTACTTGAGCCTACACCTTAATTAGTGTATAATAACTCAAGTGCCCCAAAACTATGGGGACTTCCACAATGACTTGACAAGACTTGTTTACATTATTAATCCTCCCAATCGGAACATCGAGGCATGACTCAAATACATAATAGAAACATCCTGGAATAAACATCGAGTTACAATATATAAGATACATAGAAGAATACATTCCGAAGTTACAAATACATCAACACTCTTGATCCATGATATTGGAAATTTGTAAGTGGACAATGTAAATTATTCAAGTCACACTAAGGATGAGAGAGTCTATATTTCAAGATGACAGTTATTATGTTTGGGAACCTACCTATTAAGATTAATCGAAACCAGATCTCTTGTTGTAAAGTGGTTGGATTTTATCTCTAGTTATTTACTATGGAAATTTCATTTATAGAATTATGTACTCCTTAAATCCTAAGTTCTTTTTACTAAATTTGCTACAACAACTTTACAAACAGGTTGAACCATCATAGGTTCACTTTTGGATGTGTGGACCATTTTAATCACGGGTATAAAAAAATTCATTGCATGGAATAAATGAATTTTGTATTTGCATTTGTATTTTGTGTCATTTTTGGAAAGTAGTTGTGAAAATGATAAATTTTATATTGTGTTTTGAATATCTTCACAGGTTGAAGCTCCTATTCAAAACCATTTATCCAATACATGAAAACATTGAATCGGTAAGCACAAAAAAAATGAAAGTAAGAAGAGGACCTCCTTAGGCACAAATTCTATATTATGTTTTAAATATCTTCATTGGGACTGTTGAATCTACTATACAATACATGCACACGTCGAATCCATAGGCACAATAATGGGAGTAACAAGATTTCCCTATAATGGATCCCAATGTTCTAGGGTGCTCAATACATCAGCAATATATTTTTATTGAACAATGATAACATGCTGAAAATTATACATGGTACAAACTTACAATTTTACAACAACCATTACATCGTGGGGAAAACATTCTTCTTTATTAAAAGAGCCACACCATGAGTGACACCAAAACAGTTACAACCAACAAGCATACACATATCAAATATGTGTAACAATGTACAAGATTAAATTTTGATGAAATGGATGTTGATAACATTTCATTTTTCACACCCCCCCCCCCTTGAGTGGACATTTCAGTGGACAGTAGATCAACAAACATCCTATTTATATTTGCTTGGTGGTTGATCGTAAAGGAATGAAATTCAGAAGCAGTGGTTCTTGCTTCTACATGAAACGGTATTAAATTCATTTTTCTTACTTGGTATATTCCCTTCATTTGGTTACATAGAAGGAGAGAGTTGGTGTATACACATATGTCATTGGAACTGTACATTTTGGTTGTTTTTAGCCCTTCTATAAGTGCAATGTAATAAGCTTCATTGTTCATTGTCCTCCCATGAATCTCTCTTTTCCTTTGGAAAGAATCGTCCAAAAAATTGTTGCCCAGGACATATTCAATGATGGCGTGTCTCAGGTTGGGATAACAAGACAGTTGAATGCACAGTGTTCATTATTTCACCATAATGTTTGTAACAGACGAGCTGCAAAAAGAAGAAAAACACAAAAAGAAAACAATTTCTCATGAGATGTCAATAAAATTTGTAGATTTATCCTATAGATTCAATAGATAAGTACATATGAAATTACAGTGGGATATTTCCAAGGAAAACAGAAAGCCCTAGTGAGAAACAGTTGAATTACCTAACCAGTTGGTTTGGTTTGTTGATGCTTCAACATGTACATAAAATAAATAAATAAAATATCAAAACAGGAATCCATATAACTCTAGAGCTAAAATAAATACAGAGCTTGAGAGCTAAAAGAAATATTGATCTTAAACATGCAAGAATCATAGGTTGGATAGGCACACTTACAGAAGAAAGAAGAAGGGCGCATTTGAGAAGGGTTAGATGAATGCATGCACATATCAGCTAATGGGGGTGCACTCAACCATGCATAAGAGTTAAGTAGATGAGGGTACATGCATAGAAGGAATGCAGACTTAAACCAGGCAGAATGATACCATCAGTGAATAGCAGTCTAAAGGTAGCCTGAGTCAGAGGTAAATATTCCTTTGTTTAGTGAAACCCTCATGCAAACTGAGGCTTATATGGCCAGTTATAAATAGCAGTAAAAGTGTGCATGCATAAATTTTAGTGGCAGTTGGACTAAGGATGCATTTACACATGCATTCCAAAGAGTTTATTTCGGTTTAAGGGGCACATTCATGAAGTTTAGTGATAGCTGAAGTGGGAGAGCTTTATTCATTCCTAGTGGGAAGTCTACTTTAGTTAAAGGGTGCCATGCTCATGTATGAAAGAGAATATCAATTTAAGAGAGGCTTACCTTGATTAATATTTATATAAGGGGCGTGCTATAATTTGCATGCATGGTCAGTCAGTTAAGGGGGGCACATTTGGTTTGGAGGCTTATATAGTCATGGTTGAGCAAAGAAGATCAATTAGACATTCTTTTTGGGAGCACTATTGATCAAAATAGATCCCTATTCTCCCACCATTCTCTGACCACCACCTATATTTACTGGCAAGGAGATTATTGGCATCCTGTTGCAAATCAACCATTACGGTGCAAACAGTCTCTTGGTAACGCGTAATAAGATTCGCTTAAACTTTGTTTTGTAATTATTTAATCTATGGTGAATGTTTAGTAGTTTCTTGATTATGTTTTGACTTTACTTCAATCATTCATCCATGCATTCTTTCATTACTCTCTTTTGTTTTTCTGGTTAAAGATCCTTTAAAATATTGTCTCAACCCTTATCAACTCAACATTCACAATTTAGTAATTTACCCTTCCTTCTAAACTGTTTAGGACAGTTAAAAGGGAGGCATTAGTACGTTGTTTTTCATTGATATTCCTATCATATTTAGCAGATTAGATTGCACTGTGTGACATCAAGGACACCCCCATTGGATTGGAAAATAACTAGTCCAAAACGAGAGGCACCAAGTTGTGACAGGATTCGGGACTAGGGGGGCTATACTTATTGAGCATATCTATGAGAAAACATGGCTTTTAAGTTACCTTATCTAGGAAGTTTCACCCGTTGAGGAGTTTATATTCAGTGTGAGGCCTATCACTGTATTAGTCCAAAAATATATATATATATATAGGGGGAATTCTCTAGATAGATCAAAGAACTGGTGTTTTTGAATTATAGAAAAGTGATGTGATTGGAAGATGCTAATTATGACTATTGTTCTTTTTTTCAGATTTATGTGTTTGCAGATCTAGTATCCATTATCTCTTGTCTTGATGATTAAATCAGTTTTCAGATTCCTAGAGTAGGGTTAGTATTAGGAGTTCATATATGCTTACCATGTCTTAGAAATTAACATGTAGTCCCATCCATCCCACCTCCTTAAGAAGTTAAGATGGTCTTCTAAAACATATCTTTTCATTTTTACTACTAGTGGTGCATGCGTGCATTTACAGCTTGATTACTCAACTAAGTATTCCTTATCTATGAGAGGATAAGGTAAATCAGTGATATTAGATTATTTATTCTCAACTAACAAAAATATTAATATTAATATGTTTCCTGAAACAGGCATATCGCATTTCTTAAATCCATAATTTATGATATCTCTCACTAACTAGTAACTTGCTATGTGTTGTATTGTTATATTGCTAATTAGTAGTATGCCAAAAGGGAAAAGAAGAGATTTTTCCTTTGGTACTAACATGCAATATATTAGTAAAATAACCATGAATAGTTGGTCATCAAGAATAATCAAGTTCAAATACTCATGAAGTGATGGTTTGTTACCATCAACAAACTGAAGATTATCGATTAGTCTGTTGACAACATCTCTAAAGTAGAAAAAGACTAGCTCCAACCTTTCCATATTGTGTATAGTGGAATCTAACAAAAAAGAAAAGCTAGGCAATGACAACAGCATTTCTGATTTACTATGGGAGGTTTGAGAGTTTGCACTATTAGTGAGTCCTTAGTGGTAGTATTTGTTGATCAATGGTGATGGTTACTCGAATGTGAAATCTCCTTCCCTTATTCATCTTGTGCATAATGATGCATGTGTGCATAGTTGTTTAACCTTATGTGGTCAGAGATGAAATTTCGCAACAAAATAACATCTATTTTCAATGTCATGAACATTTCCCATACAGAAGAAGCTCCTAAAAGTCAAAAGTAAAGAACATAAATCTCAAATTTCTCAAAATTTGTTAGTCGTGGACCAGAATAAACTGAATCTTCCACATACACTTTTCACTATGTGATCAGAAACTTGAACATGAGACCCATTTCTCATTCTAACAAAACAAAAATGAAAACATTCATATATTAAAAAAATTGATAATATTATCATTTCCAACTACTTATATGGAACGATTTGAGTGCAACCACTACCCCATCCAACAAAACAAAAAAGAAGTTGAAATGATGGACTTTATATTTATAATGTTATGTCCAGCTATTTGATCTCATCCTTTCTTTCCAATCTGTAAAGAGTGGTGTAGGATTTATGTGCATCCATATTCCTATTCTATTTTTAGAAATAATGAAAGATGCATACCTGAACAAATGATATAAATTCTCCCTTGTACAGTGGAATAATTGGCAGAGACCCATTGTTATAGCTGATTTTACCACACCAGATGAATCACACTTGTATGGCCTTCCCCTATCCCAATGCAGAATCCTTAGACCCCTTGGACCATTTTTTGTCCTTTGATGTTTCCTAGACCATCCCTATAAACATGTGAAAATTGCTATACACGAATTTTAAACCCCTTATCGCGTATATACACGGGTTTGACCCCTAAAACCACATACATCGGGATGTGTACAAAATCCAAATCCTTTTGGAGTTTTCCTTGACATGGATTCAACTCACTTGTCTCCTGGCCTTCCATATGCCTTGAGATCGCTCGGATTCGACCTTTCATTACCCCTTTGAAAAGCTATATAAGGAACTCTTTGGATACATTGAAGGCAGAAGAGAATTGAGAGCAAAGAAACTATAGTCCATTGTTGCTGGAACTTGTGCTTGAGTCTGCATCCCTTTGTCCCTTGGAGCACTTTGGTGTTCTTCCCAAGATTGCCTTTTGCTTGTGAGCTTGCTATCAAGAGATGGAGGAATGAGGTGGTGGAGGCCCAAGTGGGGGATTCAGTTTCTCCAATTCGCAGACGTGCCGACAGAGGTTGTATCCATTGTAATCTCTAATTTTATATTAATAGAAATATCTTTTCCTGTCCAATAATGTATGTTTGAATGAATATTTTATCCATGGATGATTTCAAATGCTTATACATTGTTGATTATATATGCTAGAATAGATCTAACACCAATATATATAGTATGCTTGTCTTGTTTACATGTTGTTGAGGAAGTGATTCATCAATTCAAGCTGAATTTGGAAAGCTCAATAGGGATCTACTTCGGAATAAGGTACAAGGTCTGATCCTCTAGTGTTAGATATTTGATTTCTATTGCATATTGGAAAGGATTGATTTCTGAGTCAAGCTGTCTATTGTGGTACCCCAAGCCATAGGAATTTCTCTCCATAACAGAATTGGAGACTCCACTGGGGAGTTTCTAGTAGTTGTCCTTTGGAGGTTTTCTATTGGCATTCAATGACTTTGAATTGCTCTTTTTCTCTTGTTTTTGTGTCGGGTCTGGGGGCATGTTTTCCTGGTAGTGTCTGATTGGTGTGAAGTTTGTCTCAGCTTGTCTGTTTGCCTTTATTTTTATGCACATTTCTTCCTGTACGTGAGTTTTTAACTCACAGTCGCGTGTATATGTGGGTTTCACTGTTGTTTCCGTGTACACACGCGGGTTTACTGCGAACAGTCGCGTATGCCCTTAGTTTTTCCTTTTAGAGGAAGATTGATTGTTGCTGGGTGAATTTGGATGATTGTTGAATCTCCTTTGATACTGCTAGAGTCTGTATACACCCCTGTTTCTGACCAGAAACATTTTTTTAGGGTAAAATTTCTTTTTTAGAAGAATGTTCTTCTCATTGCATTTTTTATTTTTTGTTTTGGAATTAGTGCATTAGATTTCTTTTACCTTAGTAATTTGCTTGAGTGCTTCTTGAGTGTGCTTGCAGAGTCTGGGGGTTGTAGAACCATTCTTTTGCTTTGGTATCTCATTTTTATTTCAAAAAATCCAAAAATATTTGATTATCATTATGCATTGCATCTTGCATTTTGCATAGTACTTGCACTAGATTTTCTTTGGAGTATTAGTCAGGATTTCATATAGGAAAGTTTGCATCTATCATTCGAAGAAAATTGTGCATTTCAAGTAGTAGCATACCCTATTTTTCATGGACACAATGCATTTGCATTGATTGTTAGGTGTGCATTTTGCTTCATGTTGCGTCATAACGCCATTAGTTGCACGGCCATATACCTCTTTTGAGTAATAAAGCCAATTAAAATCAACGCTTAATTAAAATGAACTACACTATTTTATTTGATAGGGTTCACCAACAAGATTATGTTTTAGGGTATTGGAATACTATCATTGTGAGTAAATTCTCCAAAACCACTAAACAATAACATGTATGTGTCTGTCCAGGTGAGTGTGTGAAACTCCTTGGTATAACCAGTGTTTCTCAGGATCCTCCTCTCAAAAGGGAGTTAAGAACGAGGCAGTGTCAGCGGTTATTGATTGGGATGAACCCTAGCCATAACTGAGTAGCACCGTAGATATTTCTAGGATTGTATTCGTATATGGGGGCTCTTTAGAGAGTTTCAGGCTTTGCTACCCTGCCCATACGGTCAATCCTGCCTGCAACTGTCTTCCTGAGCATTGATTATCTTGAGGTGACCTTAGTGGCCTTACCTAGGATATCGAGGGGGTACTCTACAGGGGTTATTATGCAGGTGTCCCGACCAGGTTGGGGTTGGATAGCACAATTGCTTTACACGTTGAAACTGAGGACCACAATAATTGGTTACGTACCTCCGCTTGTTGTGTATGGGAGTCTCAAGCCTCTCCTAGGTGAGACATGCCTGCTTCATTCAAGAGCTCATTTATCCTACCCTTGATTTCTTGTGTTTGGATTTAGATTTTATTGGTGTATGTTCTGTGCACGTTAGCTTGCCTAGGGCTTGCGTAGATAGAGAGTCTTTTATATTTTCTGAGTCATTGTGGATTCGGGAGCGGCGCCTCACCATTCTCGTCGTTTAGCAGGACTTCCGCCTTTTACATTTTATCCTCCTTTGAGATAGAGTGATAGATAGCCTAGCTAGACTACTTCGCACATTGATTCACACACAATGGGAGACCATGTTGAAGGTATTTCTGAACCACCTTCTCCCATTCAAGTGGAAGATGGGGAGTTTACTCCTAACTATGATCCTTCACCTGATTTGACTGAGTTAGGTCCTATAATTTTTGAGATAGGTACTTTTCATGATGGACCTACTTACTCTAGTGTTGATCCCCCATTGACGCATCACCGGTATGAAATGCCGGAAGATGATGAGACTCATTTTGAACCTGCGAGCACTAGTTATGGTAGTTATGGTATGTCTGGTTTTCCCACACATGATTTGGCATTTCATGTCGAGTCGGAGTTTGAGCCTAGCAATATGCCTAGGGGCACTCTCATTCCTTACCATGCGGAGAGGTTTGGGAGCACAAGTCACATTGCACCTTCCATCCCGGTGGTGGAAGCTACATCACATATTCCTCCTAGGCCTAGGGATAGTGATCCTATTAGGATACTAGATCCAAGACGAGTGACTATAGGGAACAACACGTACATAATTACACAGTTCCCTTCATCCTTTGTCCCTAGTTCTTCGAATTTTCACCCTCCACCTCATTCACGTGGTCCTTCGAGCCGGAATGTTGCTACGAGTCAGGTCCGGATTGTTGTTACTCAACTGGTTGTGTCTCAAGTTCAAGTACCTCCCATTGTTTCGGGAGGTCATGTTCATACTTCTAGAGGTCATATTACTACTTCTAGAGCATATATTCCTACTTCTGAAATGTATATTCCTACTTTCGGAGCATATATTCCTTCTTATTGAGTGTCTCATGGGACATCTCATGCGATCACTTATGGACCTTATTACGGGACACAGTATGGACAGGGTTCTTCACCTTATGGGTGTGGGTATCAACAACCCACTTACTCTCCAAATTATGGCTTTGTAGCTCTGAATAGTCAAGGTACACCACACTATGGTGCTTCCATGCCACTCTATATGGGTCAAACAGGAGGAGGGAACTATGGCCAAGGCCATGGTGGTTATGGTAACCAGACCTATGTCAATCAGAACTATCAGGGAGCGGTCCATCGACCTACTCATCCTAGGCTCCCTTTGCTCGCAACGCTAAATATTCCTGACTTGTCGAGATTGATGAACGATCATGTAGCTCATGACCTGGCTTGGCCGACTGTCCCCACTAAGCTTCCCTCGGACATACCCAAATTCAAGGGCAAACCGGGAGAAGATCTGAGTGAACACATTACTACCTTTCACCTATGGTGCTCTTCAAATTCCTTACAACAAGATTCAATCCATTTAAGGCTGTTTCAATGCACCCTTATAGGGCCTACCGCGAAATCGTATATAGAGCTACCTAGGGGGGCATTCGCTTTGTTCGATGACCTAGCGATGACTTTTCTTAACCACTTCCAGCTACCAGTGCGTTATGACGTTGGTATGGAACTCTTGTTGACATTTTGGTAGGATAAAGCCACACATATATTGGATCATATCCAAGAGTGGTGTAGAAAGAAGAGGTTGATTAAACCCTTTATACCGCCAGAATTCCTCCTCGAATGGTTCCTTAAGTCATTATTGCCTTATATAGTGAAGGACGTTTCTACATCCGGAGTGCAAAATGAGGAACAAGCCATTTTTAGGGCACAGGAACTGGATTTGATTAATGCTCAATCTGGTTTGTTATATGACATCATTCCCAATGCTCCGCGTTCTAGTTTCGACCCCAAAGTTAAACCTGGACCACATGCCGATGGCATTGTTGGTTGTGCGAGTGCTAAACTTGTAGATTCGGTTGTGAAACAAGTCAGTCAATTGTTAATCAACCAATCTGCTTCGGGACAAGCCATGGCTTCATCTCAGCCCACCCAAACGGTGAGTGTTCTTTGAATACAATCGTCGGACCAAAAGGGTAACTAGCAACCCAGAAGGAATAAAAATAAGGGTAAGAACAATCGTAAGGGTGGGAATAGGAATGAAAATGGTAATAATAATGACAAGAATTCCCGTAATGATGGGGGGGACAAGCAATCTAAACGTAAGGTTAAATTTCCTTTCAATTTATTTAAGGAATATCACCTCACTTACTTCTGCCCTTGTATCGATGAAGCCTCGAGATTCTTAGGGCAGGGCCCAGCTGTGCTAACTAACCCTTTACCTCACAATCAAAACATGAACTTGAGGACCCATGATCAGTCTGGTGGTGATCAAGATCCATCGAAGGGTAGTGGTCGTGGTTGCATTAGCATGGTACATGCTGCAAAAGTTGTGACCCGTGTGAAGGACTATGGTTCGTCACAACCGAACCCAGGAAAGGAACCTGATCCACCAAGGACTCCTTTGCATCTCGAAAAACCTATGGATAAACCTGAAGTTGCACCTCGCATTCCTAAGGGAGTCCTTAAGCATTCGGGGCACAATCCTAATGCCCAAGCCGCCCAAAACTATTCTGTTGTCAAGGATTTGGGCCACACTCCTTGTGCGATGTCTGCGCTAGAAGTATTTTAGAGTTGTCCTTCGCAAAGGAAGGATTTTCTTTCTGCCCTTGGTGTGAATGATGATAATTATTCCTTCGTGATCAAATTTGAAACCACAGGACTTCAGCCTCGCTTGCCTTACTATGTGTCCCTTTTGATTCATGTAGAGTTGTCTCAACATGACCGTCAAGCGCACTGTGATTGACGAAGGCACTGCTGCTTCTGTGATGTTTTTATCGTGTTGGAAGGGTTTAGGTTCCCTTGAGTTGTCTAAATATACGACCATGTTAACTAAATTTTATGGGAGATCATTTAGGCCGCATGGGATCCTTCCTTCCCTTAAGGTCTATTTGGGAGGGAAGACCATTGCGATAGTGGTTGAGGTGGTTGATGCGCCCCTTGACTACAATCTCTTGCTGGGTAGGAATTGGATGTACAGTATGCAAGCCATAGCTTCTTCACTATTTCACGTTGTATGTTTTCCATTTAATGGGAAGATAGTTACGATTGATCAAACATCATTCAAGAATCCGTCAGTTACCGCATCTTCAGGAGCTTCAATCCCGATTGTGGAGCACTATCAGCCGGCAACTGGGAGTGTGGGTGTGGGCATGTATCCATCCCTCATGGCAAGCTTTAGTTGTCTTGCACCTATCCTTATGATAGGGTCTTGTTCCGGTGAGGATTCGACATCTATGAGATCGGTGTATTTTCGCATGATTCATATGGAAGATCCTTGGATTCTTCCTACATCGAATACTTTGACTGATCCCATCGTGAACAGACATGTCGTTGCCTACAACTATGGTAGCTTATCAAGCTAATATTGGATGTGTTGTAGAGCCTAGTCCTTCCTCTTCACGGACGGAGGAGGAGGACCCATATGTGTTGCTTGCATGGGCAGTACAGTCTTCTCATGTGCACGACTGCCTTGATAGTGTTTTTCCTTTAGACGAAGCGATTATTGAGGCCATGTCAGGAGTTGAGCCACCATGGGGAGAGTTGCATCATAGATCTTACTTTCTTCCTGAGCTTGACCGCTTGGAGCATGAGGACTTTAGGGAGGTTCTTAGTGAGAGAATTGGTAGTCCCATGGTTCCATTAAGCTCTCCTGGTCTAATGGCTAATGGGAACATGGAAATTATATCTCCAATGATTCCTATCAATATCTCTCGTGATTCTGGCAGGATAGAGAATGTCTATATTGAGGCAAAATGTTCCCATGGTAAGATTCAAGAATACACCGAGTTGTTTAAAGAATTTCGTGATATCTTTGCTTGGTCTTACGATGAAATTCCAGGTATCAACAGTCGCATTGTTGAACACGAGATTAAGACTTATCCCAATGCTAAGCCTGTTCGACAACGCTTGCATGCGGTGAATCCTCGGAAAGCACCCGCGATTAAGGAAGAGATAGAGAAACTGTTGAAAGTTTGTTTTATCTATCCCATTCCCTTGATGGAGTGGGTTTCAAACCCCGTTCTGGTTGATAATAAATAGGGAGCAATCCGTATATGTATTGATTTCCGTTATTTGAATCGTGCCTATCCTAAGGACAATTTCCCCACACCATTTATTACTCAAATTTTGGTTCAGTGTGCGGGTAGCAAGGTTTTTTCCTTTATGGATGGATTTTCCGGATACAATCAGATACAAATTAAACCCAAAGACCAACATAAGACCACATTTATTTGTCCTTGGGGAACTTTTACATATCGGAAAATGCCTTTTGGCCTTAAGAACGTCGGAGCTACTTTTCAGCGGGCTATGACCTTGATCTTCCATGATCTCAAATCGATTATCGAAGTATTTTTGGATGACCTTGCTGCTCATTATCGTATGAGAATGTGTCATTCTTATCATTTGAGATTAGTATTCGAAAGGTGTCACCATTATTTGGTCAGGTTAAATCCTCACAAGTGCATCTTTTGTGTGAAGTTTGGTCGCTTATTAGGATTCATTTTTTCTAAAGAGGGTATAAGAGTCGACCCTTTGAAGGTTGAGGCAATACTTTAGTTGTCTCCCCCCAAAAAACATTCATCATATTCAATGTTTGCAAGGCATGGAAAACTTCTTACGGAGATACGTTGTCAATTTTTCCAATTTGACTAGAGGCTTCATGCATCTTTTGAAGAAGGACACCACCTTTTGTTGGGATGAGTGAGCCCAGGAGTCCTTTGATGCACTCAAGCGAGCCCTAGCATCGGCCCCGGTGATTAGTCCCTCAGACTATAGCCGTGATTTTCTACTTTATGTGGTCGCGTCCATGGAGACGATTGGTATGGTTTTGGTTCAAGAGGATGAGGAGCTCCAAGAGCATGTCATATACTATCTGAGCTGAAATCTTATTGACGCAGAGATCTATTATTCCCATGTTGAGAATCTTGCCTTAGCTACCGTACATGCGGTTCAACGGTTGAGACATGATATTCTCCTTCGCCAGAGCTTGGTTGTAGCCCATGTCAATCCGTTTCAATTCATCCTCACTCGAAGGATGATTGGGGGAAAATATAATAAATGGATTGTCATATTGCAAGAATTTGAGCTCGATTTTGTTTTGGAAAAATCGAAGAAATCGTTAATTTTTGCATAGCTTATATCGGATTTCCCAAGCGAGGCCGACGAATTGGTTTGTGAAGATACGTTTATCGATGAGCACATCTTCTTAATCTCAACTTTAGACCCATGGTATGGGGATATCATTATATATTTACAAAAATTGAAGGTCCCTACTCACCTCTCACGAGATGAACAACGACGGTTATGTCACATGTCTAAGAATTACCTCATAGTGGATAACACTTTGTACCGTCGTGGGTTAGATTCCATTTTATGATGTTGTTTAACTCATGAAGAGGCTGAGATAGTGTTGAATGATTTCCACAGAGGGGCGTGTGGTGGTCATCTCTATGGCCTTTCAATAGCCCAAAAAATATTAAGAGCGAGTTATTTATGGCCGTCGATCTTTAAGGATTGTGTAGATGCGATCAAAAGGTGCCACCCTTTCCAGGTGTTTGCACATAATATGTGCTCGAAACCTACCCTGTTACATCCCATCATCACTGTCGATCCCTTCACTAAGTGGGGGCTAGATTTTATGGATTACAACCCAGCTTTAGATGGGAGGCATCATCATATCATAGTGGTTGTCGACTACTTCATGAAATGGGCTGAGGCTATGCCTACAGTTAAATATGATGGTGAGACAGGTACGCACTTCGTATTCAACCAGATTATTACTCGGTTCGAAATTCCAAAAGAGCTTGTCACTGACCATGGCTCGCACTTTCAGAATCATATGATGGAAGAGTTGGCATCAAAGTTAGGGTATAAACAAGATCATTCCTCCTCTTACTACCCTCACGTGAATGGACAGGTAGAAGTAGTGAACAAATCACTCAAATCCAGTCTCCAACAAACCATCGCACAAAGCAAGAATAATTGGAACATTATGTTATATTCGGCTTTGTGGGATTATAGAACCGTCGTTAAGAATGCCACGGTTTTTTCTCCATATCAACTTGTACATGGAGTGGAGTCAGTATTTCCGGTTGAGTGTGAGATTCCATCTTTGAAGCTAGCCATAGAGCTCTTACCAAACACTTCCCCGTTGGAGGAGCATTTGGTCCACCTTGAGCAACGTCAAGATGCCTTGGTGGCTCTAGAAGTAAATAAGCATCGTGTAAAGGTCCAGTATGATAAGTCTGTCCATCCAAGGAGGTTTAGTGAGAGAGACTTGGTCCTTTTGTGGGATCAACCGAAAGAACCCTTGGGGGCAAGAAATTTTAACCCCATGTGGCGTGGTCCTTATGTCGTCAAACGTGTGTTAGAGAAGGGCGCTTATGAGTTAGTGGATTATGAGGGAACAGCCTTGGCGGAGCCTAGAAATGGGCTCTATCTCAAAAAGTACTATGCATGATTTTTAGCCAAGGCTGGTTATTGTATATTATTGTACAGTTTTTCATAGGTAGGTCTTTTTCTTATGGTGATCGGGTTTGTGATTAGTTTCCGTTTCTTTTGGCAGATGTCAATGGAATATTCCAACTTCATAGGATTTGCGAATGGTGCGAGCCGTCACACTGAACACTCAGCCTTTACTGCTTGGGTTATTTATACTCCTATGGGTCAGGTATTGTCTTTAGGAGGCGTATGTTTACGGCCATATTCAAACAATGTTGCTGAGTATAGTGCCATTATTGAGCTTCTACAGGATACCATTTTACATGACATTCTCTCTCTTGAGGTACGTCTTGATTCGGAGTTAGTAGTGTCCCAGCTTAATGGTTTGTACCATGTTAGAGATCCGACATTATTAAGAGCATTCCTACATGTGAGATTATTAGAATGGCAATTTGACAATATAACATACATACATATTCCAAGAATTAATAATCAAGTTGCTGACTCATATGCTAACTACGTGTTAGATTGGCATTTGTTTCATACACAACAAGCTCATCACAAACATAAATTTTTACACATGTAAATAAATAAATCGATCATCATAAAAGTTTTTATAAACATCCAAAATGTGGGAATACATAGTGTCATAATACAAAAATGGGGCTCTCGAGCCACCAAAATATAATACACGGTAGTACAAAATGTATCACTCCCAGGTATCTAAGCTTGTGGAGGAGGAGGGGGGTTGTGATCGTGGAATGTCACTAGGGCTCTAGATAGCCATCGAAATAGCTGCACCCATGCTCGTGGTACACCCACCACCTGGCACTGCATGGCCTCAGGAAAGTCCTCGACTTGTGCCATGGGTACTCTATGTGTCAGTCTCACGAAGTTGGTATGAATGCTTTGGAGCTTCCGCTCCACATCCACACCCATGATATTGTCTCCTCTTCCCCTCCGTCTATGATGAGGGAAGCTTTCAAGGTGTTGTGGTCCCACATCTGCATGCATATGGTAGATGTCACTATGTATTGTCACCCAAAAACATGTCTTTTGATTCCACATATTTAGAAAACACAAAAAAAATTAAATAACTTAAAAAAATTTAAAAGAGGGTCGAGATTCGTTACCTATGTCACTGTATGCCGATCCTGGTGGTAACGGCATGTCCGGGTCTCCCCAGAAATCTATCCCCACATAGGGATATTCATCAATGGAAACATCTGTCATCGCCACCATGGAAATAAATCAGCTGGATAGGGGTTGGACACCCTACCTCCACCCAGTCTGTGCATCGCATCCACCCAACGCCTTTGGGTTGGATCTCGAACCCTGTGTAGAAGAACGTCAACTCTAGGGCTCAATCCTGGAACATGCTCGAAGAAAAATGTGCTCAGTATGTTGCTGAAACCGAAGTTTCGCACTCTTCCCATCTTGCACTCACTGAGCTGGTGTTTCATGTTGCCCAGTAGCGCAGTGCTCCAATCATATACCGTGGCTCTCATGCACTCCACTGCATAGAACATCAGAGGCCATGAGGCCTGGTGGAGTGAAGCCAAGCCTGTTGTCCTGCCTAGTGTTAGTAAGATGGCGTTTAGGCCCAGCACCTGTATGGAGTTAGTTGGGATCTGACTCCCCACCTTCTCTGTGTCCAGATAGCAATACACTGCAATGTACTCATCTATAGTCAGGCCACCTCCAGGCCCGCGAGAACGTAGGTTCACCACTTCCCCCCATCGGGAAAGTCCAGTAATAAAGTATATGTCCTCCACTTATATGGTGAGGGACATCCCATCTATCTAGAACAACTCTGAGTCTGGATCCTAGTAGTCCACTAACATCTGCAATAGTCCTGGTTTGGCTCTTAAGCCACCAAGACACCAAAATTTGTAAATCCCACATGCACGTAACGCTTGTTGAGCCATTAGATCTGCCCTTACTGCCTCTTCTACATCACCATGTTCACGTTCTCTCCATTCTAAGACCATCCTGCACATAAAATTTAAGTTTTTTCCATTAGAATACTTCAAAATCATGGAGCACGGCCGCATACGCGACTGTGAGGGTATTTTCCACGTATATCCAGCCATATACACAAAAAAACCCTCGATTTCTGTGTGGGTCATGGCACGTATCTTAGAATGGCCTAGAAACCCAAATATACCATGGATTTTGACAAAATTTGCATCAAAATGAAAGAGTAGAGCATGGGTAAGTACCTGGAAAAAACAGTAGTGGATTTTGCTGGCTGGATCTCCTAGAATTCGTTGTTGAAGTTCTGAGCTCAAATGGGTAAAAATTTCAAATGTTTTATAATGTTTTGAAATGTTTACTATTTATAGAAATTTTTCAAATTTTTGAAAATTTTTACCCCCTTTCCTATAGTTTGAACCATTTCTAGTCCTTTTGGACTGTTTTTGGACTAATTTATGATGTAGGAGACCTTTTTGAGTGTTGTTTCAGCTGTTGGATTGACCCGTTCATGTCGATTTCAGGTATCATGTCTAAATTGGCATATAGGTTAGGTTTCATCACTGTTTTCATTTTGCATGACCTTATGACCATTTCATTATAGCCTTAGGTACGAACCCACTCTATTATGTCACGGAACCTTCTTGATGTTTTAGAAGTGGCATGATATGAGTGGTAGAGCTTGACCTTACATGGGTACCCTAGTTAGCGCCTTATTTGTATTTGGTGTCCATGCTGACATTTTTTCCCTTATGGTGTGGGATTCCATTGTATAGTATTTCCATGACATTTCGCAAGAGCTTCATACTCCTCTTGATCTTTTGCTGGCTTATTTCCCTCATGACTCCCTTATGTCAAGTTGTAATTGCATTATCATGAGCTTTGCATGACTTACTGAGCCTTACGCCGGCTTCTCTAACATTGAGTTTCAGCCATATAGCCCGAGCTCGTCTCATGTCTAGCCATGCAAAGCCATTTTATATATCCTTTGCAGCTTGATTCCCTATTTTTAGCGGGAGGGGATTTTCCCCCGAGTGTCGCTATCCTACACATGTATCCTTGCATTGAGCATAGGTATGTTCCACTACTTGGAACTAGTTTGTTTGCCCATATGACACTCATATCCTCCTAGTCTGTAACTATAAAGAAGTTTTATTCTTTTTCAAGATTTTTAAATATTTGAAAAAGTTCAAAAAAAAATATCAAAAAACCAAAAATCCAAACACAGAAAGATGTTATCTTTTGGCAGCTATCGAGTCATGTCACCTTCGAACAGAGCACTAAATATCACATCCATTTGTTGGGTTTATAGTTTGACTTTAGGAGTTGTACCCATTTTATCTGATTTTATCTCCACCGACTGGTTAAGCTTCCAGTCCCCATGGAGCCTCTGTTGATTCCTCTTGTGTCACAGAGATGTCCCAGTTCTGTATATCGAGTCTATGCTACCTTTATTTAGTCGCTATTCACCCTTATGCTCTTGTTCAAAGGAAGTTGAAACCTGAGTCAGCCATTCCTCAGTTATCTTGAATTTGCATGTCGGCCATTCCCGGTACAGTTACTAGTTCGTGCACCTTATGATCGAGTACTTCCACATTATACAGCTTTGTTGAGTACCTCATGTTGGATGATGGGGAATGCCTTAATTCCCTCCTTCCAGCGGATTTCATCCCATCGACTTCATATCATTTATTCTAGGATTGGAATCTAGAGTCATTTTTTAGTGCCTTGAGACTTGCAGTCATCAGTGGCAGGTTCTCTCGCCATCGACAGTTTTTGGGAATACATAATGTCCCTTGATCGATGGATCCTCTCAAGTATTCGACCTCAACACATTTATTCACACTTGTTATTTTGCACTCTAGTACCTTGATTCCCATTTTCATTATCGGTGGGTGATCTCGCTTCTGTTAACGGTATACATCAATGATCGGTAATCAGACAATGGACTGCTATGTTTGACCTCAACACCTCTATTCACATAGTAGGACATGTACTCATAGTAGTTTGTGTAAAATACCTTTCAAATTGGTGTCATCTCGTAGCAGTGTTCATGAGATTTCAGCTCTCGTGACTTGATTCCAGTATAGGTCAAACATTTCGAGCTATTATGGAGATCTTGATACATTGTATATCTTTAGCCATTATGGAGATCATGATCCTTTATATATCTTCATCATGTAGATTCTGATCTGTGTATATTGTACGTGGCAATTACCTCTAACGTGATATTGTGTATCATGATTATTCATGGCCATTGTACTCTTATGTATCCGGGACTGCTATATGTATTTGCAGTTATGTGCAGAGTTGTATCATTGTACTATGTTGATTGGGTGGTTGGTCTTCCATTTGGGATCCTTCATCACTCCACTTCTGGTATGGACTTATAATGTATTTCGGCCATCGTATGACCCCTCTGACCTCACACATTAGGGGGCATCTGTTATAGCTAGTTTTACCACACCAAGTGAATCACACTTGTATGGCCTTCCCTTGTCCCTCTGCGGACTCCTTAGACCCCTTGGACCAGTTTTTGTCCTTTGATGTTTCCTAGACCATCCCTATAAACATGTGAAAATTTCTATACGCGACTTTTAAACCCCTTATCGCGTATATACGCAGGTTTGACCCATAAAACCACGTACATCGGGATGTGTACAAAATCCAAACCCTTTTGGAGTTTTCCTTGACATGGATCCGACTCACTTGTCTTCTGGCCTTCCATATGCCTTGAGATTGCTCAGATTCAACCTTTCATTACCCCTTTGAAAAGCTATATAAGCAACTCTTTGGATACATTGAAGGAAGAAGAGAATTGAGAGCAAAGAAGCTATAGTCCATTGTTGCCGAAACTTGTGCTTGAGTCTACATCCCTTTGTCTCTTGGAGCACTTTGGTGTTCTTCCCAAGATTTATTTTTTCTTGTGAGCTTGCTATCGAGAGATGGAGGATTGAGGTGGTGGAGGCCCAAGTGGGGGATTTAGTTTCTCCGATTCATAGACGTGCCGACAGAGGTTGTATCCATTGTAACCTTTGATTTTATATTAATAGAAATATCTTTTCCTGTCCAATAATGTATGTTTGAATGAATATTTTATCCATGGATGATTTCAAATGCTTATACATTTTTTATTGTATATTCTAGAATAGATCTAACACCAATATATATAGTATGCTTGTCTTGTTTACTTGTTGTTGAGGAAGTGATTCATCAATTCAAGCTGAATTTGGAAAGCTCAACGGGGATCTACTTCAACCATCCAGAATAAGGTACGAGGTCTGATCCTTTAGTGTTAGATATTTGATTTTGATTGCATATTGGAAAGGATTTATTTCTGGAGTCAAGCTGTCTGTTGTGGTACTCCAAGCCATAGGAATTTCTCTCCATAACACCAATTTCGTGAAAAATGCAGTGAGAAATCTAGCAACACAATTTACTCTGCACAGTTTCATTTCTATAGTTTCTTTTGAGTATGATATGGAGAATATTTCAAGATTTTCCATAACATTCTCACTTTAGAAATGGGAAAGGAGGATCCTCGAAATACATTGCAAATGCTTCTGATCTCTCCTTTTCTTTGAATGGAAGAACAGGGAACCTGCCCCCTCTAATATTAATGGATAATGTATTCACAATCAATATCTTCACGTAGATGGAAGTTGGAATCAATCAATAAAGAACTTCAATGAGTGACATATGAAGAAAATGTGGATATATATAGTCGAACATTGATTTGAACATCTCTTTTACTTTCCCAATAAGTCTTTCATAGATTGAATCTATGTGTGTGAAGCCTTACTGAGAAAGTAAAAGAGATGTTTGAAGCAATGTTCAGTTGTAAATCCACAGGGAGACGTATTGGAAATTAAAAGAGATACACTGGAAGATGGATAAGGAAAGGGTTCCCTCAATGAACTCCTTCAATGCCTTTTGATTCTCTATTGCGGTGAACCTTTGAGAATCACTGGGCATTTCAAAAGTTAGATAAAATCAGAGCCAAATATTTATGTTTTCATCCTTTGTATGTAGAAAACTTATTCTTTGTAGGTAGATGAAGATGATTGAATTAGGTCAATCGCTTTTGTGAATCAATGTTGTCAATTGATAAATTCTATTTCAGTACATTACATGTTGAGTTTATAACCAATATTATACTATTGTATTGATTGTTGGTTTGGCCGGTTTGGTGTCATGCAACTTAAATGTTCTTCGCTCACAACGGTGTTATACAGGTCTTCATTTTGTTGAAGCATTCCTCAGACCTATTCGTACTCTCTTTGTTCTTCGTTGTCAAAATACTTGATCTATTTCATTTTAGTCAAGAGAACTCTGGTTTTAGTCATGAGAACTCTGAGATCGAGTTGTTGGGGAGACGGAGTGTTGATTATTGTGCCATTAACTGAGGAGGATGGGTAAAGTTGGGACCCTTTTTCCTATAGTGATTTTATCAGCCAAAATATGAGATATGTTTCCTTATCTAGATTTTGATGAGATCTGTTGCCTTAGCTGGATTGTATGGGCAGAATTTATAATCAATCTCACCTCTTGGTTGCTTGTTATGGACGATATGAGAAAGTTAATTTTTGGTTGCATGAGACAGATTGATTTGCTACAAGCCGTGATGGAGAAAGCTATCAATTTTGTTGGTGTGTGCAGAGAAGACGAATGTGTCAAATTCTGAGGGAATGGGAACTAGAATGTGGAACAAGCAACCAAGCTAGAGCATTTCGGGCTATAAGAAACATGAACCCACCCCTCTTTCCAGTTTTGGGTAACGTGGCTTTTCTAAGATAACAGACCAGGAAATCTTAGGGAATTTAATTACGAATATGTATAAAAAAAATTAAAAGCCAAAATTTATTTACCTGACTAGTTTAGGAAAAATCCTGCGACCCCATTCTGAAATTCCTTCAACTCGTAATTGGCTCTGTTCGACTGAAGCCCATAATAGGATATCTATGGTTGTGTGAAGAAAATCAAGTGTAAACATTTACATTTTATCAACCTTCAATCCTCCCTTTTTAACATTATAACTAGAAAAAATGAAATGCAGAAAATAATGGCGACCACGACGTCTTATTTACCTCCACCTTCTTAGGATTCATCACACCAAGGATCGGGGGATGTGAATAGGGCCTTCAACAGGGGAGGTAGATCGGATCAATGGGTCAAGCAGGACCTTGCATCCATGAGTCGAGAATCTTCCTTCACTTGAGCAAAGAAGATGATCTAGTCATAAATGATCTTCATCAACACAACTCTTCAACGTTTCTCACAAATGGAGTTGATTGAACAGGGCCATGAACAGGGGAGGGGGATCAGATCAATGGGACGAGTAGGACTGAGCAGGAGTGTTGACGTTCAAAAAGAATTGGTTGGTATAAAATTAATGCAGGACATGGCGAGTGAGGTGGAAGGAGGACGGGGGTGGCGAAAACAGGATAAGGGCGGATGGTGGACAGGGCTACTGGTAGCTGAATTATTTTGAAATTTCGTCAATGGACGAGGTAGGGACCGATCGTAGGGACCCACACCAGGTGGCTTATACAGCATGAACGTACATGCTAGATAAGCTTGGTCGTATGTGAACATGGTACTAGGTGGTATGATTCTCTAACACCCCCCATTAACCCTAACTTAGTGTAACCATGTCAAAATTTGAGGCCTTGGAAACTAAGGCTCAAGTCACCTCTTACAAAAGTTTATTTCTCCATGTAACCAAGGTAGGAAGGAAAACCACATGGGAATAAAACATTCCCTCTAAAATGGACTTGGAAAAAAATATAAATGTGAATATAAATCATCACCATGTATCACCCACTCCAAGGAATGATCTCATATAGGTGAATTTATTTTATGTGAATTTCTTGGTGAAGATCTCAACATTTTTCTCTGTAGATGGGAAATATTGCAATGATATCACCTTCTCATGCACCAAGATCTAGATGTAGTGCATGTGTATCTCAATGTGCTTGGTCCTCTCTCTCTATAATAGATCAGTGGAAATCTTAATTTCACTTTGATTGTCACACCTAATGGAAGTGGGTGAATCAAATGAAAAACCAAGTTTTCCAAGAATGTCTTGCAAACACACACATTGTGTAGCTGCATTCACTGCTCCTCTATACTCGGCCTCAGCTAATGAAAGCGATATAGTATGTTGTTTATTACTTTAATAGCATATGGGACCATGTGAAAGCATGAATACATAACCTGAAGTGGACTTTATGTCAATGGAATCTCCATCCCAATCAAAATCAGTAAATCCAACTAGTTATAGTGGAGAACTAGCAACATAGTGTATCCCAAAGTGTTTGGTTCCTTGCACATAATGCAAGATCCTTTTAGTGTCCTTCCAATGGATATCACGAGAATCCTTCATATTTATTGCAAAATCACCTACTACATAATCCAAATCAGTTCAAGACTGTGTGAGGTACAACAAGCTCCCAACTAGTTTCCTATACAACAAGTTGTCCACCAATTGAGATGAACAAAAATCACCTAGTTTAACTCTTGAAAGGAAGGGAAACTTGGATGCCTTAAATTCATCCATTTTGAAATTAAATAACAGGTATGCAGCATATTTTGATTGGCTGACCTTAATACCTGCATCATATTGCTCAATCTCCAAGCCAAGAAATTGTTTCAATAATCCAAGGTCAGTTATTGAAAACACATTGTGCAACGAAGACTTAATTGAACCTATATCAGAAATACAACTTCTGGTGATAAAAATATCATCAAAATACAGTACTGTGATATGAAATGAATAATAAAAATTCTGCAAATATACATTAGTATCATATTTTCATCTTTCAAATCCTGGTGATAGAAGAAAGTTGTCCATCTTGGCATACCAAGCCTTGGGGGCTTGCTTGAGGCCAGAGAGAGATTTCTTCAACCTACAAACAAGTGAAGGATCATGAACAAAACCTTCATGCTACTGCATATAAAAATACTCGTGAAGGTCACCATGAAGAAAACCACTCTTCACATCCATAGGGTGCACCTCCCATCGCTTATATGCAGCAATGGCCAAAACTAGCCTGATATAGTCCATCTTTACAACCGGTGCAAATGTATCTCTATAGTCCACTCCATGGACTTGAGAGAATCCTTTGTCAAAAAAAAATGGACTTATAATTCATATATGAACCATCAACATTCATATTTTTTCTATAAACCCACTTACATTGCACTAGTTTCCTCTTGGGAAGTAGAGGAACCAACTCCCAAGTTTCATTTCCTTGCAAAGACTTGAAATGTTCTTCCATGGATTTTTTCAATATTGGATCATGTGGTGGTTCATGATATCAATGAGGATCAAATACAGCCATCATGAAGAACCTCTCTGGAATATTTGAATCACAAGTGGAGAAAGCATTGTGAAATTGAGATCTAGTCTTCCTAGAGTCTAGTGGATCTCCAACAATATCACCAGCTTCTTATATGGTTTTATCAGCCCATTTTGGCCTTGTGGGTGATTCATTATATGCATGCATGTCATCATATTAATATCCTATATAATAATAATATAAATAATATAAATAATCATCACTTACATCATCATTAAGTGGAGGGAGTGAGCAATCCCCCTTAACTAGTTCAATCTCTTGCATGGGCTCTTCTTCGAACTATACACTTCTTTCAATGAACTTTTTATGAGATGAGGGATCAAATATCTTGTATCCCTTTTCATATTCAGCATATACAAACATTATGGAATCCTTTATTTTATGCTGCAATTCCTTTCTATTCTTGGTAGGAATTCTATCCCAATCCTTTGAGCCAAAAACCCTGAAATGAGAAACATTGGGCTTGTGACCACTCCAATCCTCAAATGGATTTTTCTCTTTGAATGATCTGTGTGGAAATCTATTTCAAACATATTCATCATAATTTATGGCTTCATTCCATAAATTAGGAGACAAATACTTATCCTCCAACATGCATGTGCCCATCTCCTTCAATGCTTTATTCTTGCGCTATGCCACAACATTTTGCTGAGGTGTGTAAGGCACAAAATGTTGCATTTGAATGCCATTTTATTCACATAGATGTTGTATGTTCTTATTAACATATTCCTTTCCATTATCTATCCTTAATACCCTGATATTATTCCCACTCAAGTTCTCAACCAAATCCTTGAAAACTTTGAAGATCTCATAAACTTTATACTTTTGCTTGAGAAAATACACCCAACAATATCTTGAGAAAACTTCTATGAATGTTAAGAAATAACTTGAGTTTCCATAGGAGAGTGTGGTAGGAGGTCCTATCATATCTTAATGGATCGAATCAAGAACTTGGACATCCCTTCTTTCCTTCCCCTTGTCGTACTTGCGCTCTGCATGCTTCCCAACAATGCATCCCTTGCATGTGCCTTTGGAAAACTTGATGCTTGGAAGCCCTTCAACCATGTTTTCTTTGCTTAAAGCTTGAATTTATATCTAGTTGAGGTGTAAAAAACTCTCATGCCATAGCTTGTTGGTATCAATTGCATGTTACAGGAGCGCATTCCCTGAGTAGTAAGGAATAAAGTGTGAAAGCTTGTACATCCTCGACTCATGGTCTACAATACCCACTACAACAACTTGGCCTGCAGAAATTTCTGAAATTTCCACATCATATTGACTGAATGTCACTTTATTAGCTGAACCTATATGTTTCATTTGATAGACTGAGAGTAGGTTAGCTGCAATATTAGGCACATACAACACATTATTGAAGTACCCATTATCAAGTTTGATCCTGCCAATCCCTTTGGATGGGATCTCAGAGTCACCACCCATGAGGATGTATGGACCACTATATGGATGTTGTCCCAGGAAGAAATCTTGTGCTGAATCCATGTACCTTAAGGCACCTCAATCTATGATGAAGGAGGAAGATCCAGAAGATCCAACAACTAGTGCATGGCATCTATCCTTGTCCTCGGAATTCGAACCTCCCTCTTTCTTCCTTGTGCCTTCTAGCAAGGGGATGTTGTTATTCTCAAGAAGTTGCACCATTATGTCAATGATTTTATTCATGCATGCACTCTCTGGATGTAGACATTTGTGACAATAAGTGCATTTTTTCTTCTCTTTCTTATTTCCTTTATCCTTTCTAGGATTTGAACCCCCATTAGTGTATTTGGGCTTCTCCTGCTTATTATTCTCTTACTGCTTCGAATCCTTGGCTTTATTCTTTCCTTAGGATTCATTCAAAACCCTACAACAAGGGATTGATCCTTGGTGGATTTGATGGTACCCATTTGAACCAACTTGCCTTGTTCCTGAGTAAAAGACTCTATGAAGTCTGCCAGGGTAGGCATTCTCCAATTTCGAACCGTTAGCTTGCCTGAGTGGAATGTCAAGAAAAACACTAAATATTCAGGCCCTAACTTCAAAATAAGGGACAATATCAGCTGCTCTTCCTTCTTTTCAATGCCAAACTTTTTCAACTGAAGTACCAAGGATTTGAACTTGGTGAAGAAATCTTGGATCATCTCAAAGTGAGTTGGGCTCAATGTGATCAACTCATTTTCGAGTTGGTGTCCTCTCATCTCATTAGTATTTAAAAATGCTGACTGGATACTGAGCCACACATTGTTAGGTGTTGTAATATTGTCTACATGAAATAAAATATCCCTTGAAATATTGAGACAAAGCATCCCGAATACTTCATCCAACTTGTTGAAATACTTGGATTTTTACATAGCAAAGTTGAGCTCATTATATGTTCCCATGTTTACTCTGTAGAGACCTTTCAACCTCAACTAGATCACCATTTCATCCTTCCATTCAAAATATTTGAATGGGGTGAGAAATACATGAATTTTCCCCATTTATTCTTATGCACTGAGTGACAAATACACTGGAACAACCTGTAATGCAAACTCTCGAATGTTTCTGGAGGAGACCCCAGATAGAAACTCAAACTCTATGAATTCAATTTGAAGCTCCAAAAATCTTTGATACCATTTGAAAATATGATTCACTGCAAGATATAGGAGCTAAGAGAATCCTCACAACTCAATAATTTCACAAATCATGTAGAAAACAATGTAAAAGAGAAAAATTAACACATAGAGATGGTGCCAATAACCGAATTTTCTATTACTGTCCAACATGTAAATATGTCTAGAACATGATTATAATACAATACATGAAAATCATTATTCTTTGGAGGAAAATTGGAGGCATACATGTGGTAGACTTAGATTGAACCTCAAACCCCCCTATGTGGAACAATGAGCTCCCAAACCACGAATGGCCATGTGAAGCCGGTTGAAGAATGATAGAACACAACTAAGGGTAGGGGCATACTGGAGTACATGGGTGTGTGGGAGTGACTCTAGGAATCATTTAATGGTCTGAAAGAGAAAAAACCACTCAAATACAATGCATGGGAACCTCTGGTCAAACCGGTTCCCTATTTTAAGGAGTGGGAGAGACCCAAGAAAAAAAATAACATTAATGAGGGCGCATGAGTCTCATGAATGATAAAATGTGGGAGCTTGGGTGCATTAATGAGTCCAAAATTCTGAAATACCTTAGGAGACCATCATAACCAAAGTTTGGACTATATAACATGAGTGAAAAACAAATGAAGGTGTGTCCTAAGTGGTATGTTACCATGGTACTAGGTGGTATGATTCTATAACACATGTCTTAAGCTATATGTCAAACTTTTACCTAATACTTATGCAAAAGAATAATGGTTTCTATACTTGAAAAAAACTGATGAGACTCACGGCTATGTTGTTGTCGCCAATGAATCTCACAAGAAGCGTGTCTTCTTGGACCATATAACATGAGTGAAAAACAAATGAAGGTGTGTCCTAGGTGGTATGTGACCATGGTAATAGGTGGTATGATTCTCTAACAAATATCTTAAGCTAGATGTTAAACTTTTACCTAATACTTATACAAAATATGAATGGTTTTTATACTTGACAAAAATTGATCAGAATCACCGTTATGTTGTTGTCACCAATGAAGCTCACAATAAGCTCAAAAGAAGGTGACCTATTCTTGACTTATGATTAGATGAATGACAAACTAGGGGTAGGAAAGTTTGAATCCATGTGGCATGGTCCCTACATTGTTAAACATGTCTTAGAGGAAGAGGCATAAGAACTAGTTGACTATGATGGAGTATCTCTAGGAAAGCCTCGAAATGGGATTTACCTCAAGAAGTACAACGCTTAGGGTTATATGATGTATGTACTTTGTGTATATTTACCATATTTTGGTGTGTGGTGTGTCGTTTTTCTTGTTTTGCATGTGAGGATTACATTTTACCTACAACTACGTACCCTAGTTTTGTGTTTTGATGTGCAAAATTCTGTGTATTTTGGATTTGCTAATCATGCTAGTCGACATAGCCAAAACCTATATTCTACAACTCGGTTGGTTTATTCCCCCACCCACAAGTTAGTGATATCAGGTGGATTTTTATTAGGTCAAGCAACTAATAACATTGTTAAATACCACATCGTGATAACACTCTTGGTCGAAGCTTCTTCCTTTGGAATATGCCATATTATAATTTGCCTTGGCTCCCAACTCATGGTGTCTCAACTAAACCATGTTTATTCCATTTGCAATCCTATGTTACTTTGTCTTATTGAAGAATAATCCTTTTGGAAATATAATTTGAGTTTATTCAATATCAACATATTCCAAGACATTTTAACACAATTGTATGTTCCTTATCTAATTACATGTCAAATTAGCATCTAGTGCATACATGAAACATTTTACCATGAAGTGTACACAAAAATCACAAACACGTAATGTAAATAAACACATTTATGGGTTAAATAGTTGAAGTAGGATCTATGCATATATCATATAAAAAGTTTCACATGGTTAAACCCTTTAGGTTCCACCCTATATCCCAGAGTCCTCCAATCACACCTGCTCCCATTTAGTATTCTTCTCCTCAATAATGAAGTGGCGAGGATCCTACTGGTCGATTGGTCAAACATTTGAGACATAGGATTTACATATGTTAGATCCCCTTGTACAATCAAAAAAATTTAAATATTCAAAAATCCAAAAACACATGCAAGGTTATTCTTTTCTATGAGACATACCTGAAGCATCCCATTGTGCTCCCTAGGGAAGCACTAAATCTCAATCCCCATAAAATTCCATCCTAGCATACTGGTAATCCCCTATCATAGGAATTTTCCATCTCCACCATGCGAAGAAACTGACATAATAATGTATTAGTTGGGGACCCTCTTATCGACCTGCATGGCTAGTCCATATTTCCATCAGTGGCTCGGATGGATATTGGATTGGAACATTAATTAGTGGGAGTAGAAAATGTACCATCTCTAATAAGAACGAAACTAGGAGAATTACATATCTAAATTTACTTTTCCCTCCCCTTTTGCACTTGGTGAGATGATCTCTTATGCTTGTTAGAACTCCTTCACACCAGTTGAAGATTCTAGGCTCAAGGAACTCAAGAACATACAACATCTATGCCTTGGGTGGCATGGTGAGCTCATACACTCCAAGAAATTTTTGCAATGGTGAACAAGATGGTGCATAGAGGTCAATTAACTACCTTATCGATAAGAATTTTTCCATTATTTTTTTAAGTTACCACTGTGTAGAACCATGCTATTAGATACTTTTTAAAGACTGATAAAAAATTATGTCCTCCAACTCAATTCCAAGGACACGGGGACATACACCGAATTTCTGATTGTACACATCCCACATACCTATTAGATGTTTAGAACAAGTCCTTGATTTCTCATTCCTTGAGTTTTGAAATACTTATATAAACCATAGTTCCTTAGGGTATCTAATGTGTTTTGTTCATAAAGGGAGACCACATATTGGGATACATTCTCTCTCTCTTTCCATTGAATCATTGTTTCTTTTGAGGCTTGTAATCTCCCATACATCATCAAAGAAATAATTAGTTAAATTCTTGATCCAAGCAGTTGCAGACAAGTTGGGTTTCAAAGCTTAAAAGTTTCATTTTGTGCATTTTTGCGCCCTTTCAACGTTATTAGGGTGCGATAATCCATTTAGGGTGAAAAATGGGGCCTAAAAAGGCCCAAATCCCCATTAGAAAGGCGTGACATAAAAAAATAAATCCATCAATGGAAAGAGCAGGGACTGGTCTATTACCTGGTTCACACAATAGCTCGAATGGTGTCTTGAATCCTTTGCAATTGCTAGTTGAAAGTCAGGTTCAAAACAGGGTAAAAATATCCTTTTAAGGTAAATTGTGAGGTAAAAATGGATTAAGTCTACCTATTTTTTCCCTTTTTACATTCATATAAGTTAGTTTTGTCTATTCTCACATTAGAGCTTCTTTTTCAACCTATTTTTCAACCTTTTTAAGAGAATTTCTAATGCCTATCAACTTGAGAAATTGCTATTGTTGCAAGATTTACATAAGGAAAGACCTCTCTAGTTTTTGAATACTTTGTATACATGTGCATTGTTTGGCATTTTTAAGCATCTTAAACCATGAAATAGACATATTTTTTAGAGGTAATTTATCTCTTTTTTGGTCTCATTAAGACTATCTACAAAAGAGGAACTCCATGAAGTTTTCTTTAAGATATTTTTAGACTCCCATAGCATGAAAAAATTGTCGAGTGATATTTTTCCCTTTATTGCTCATTAAAATGGCTTGCAAGTGACATCTATATGGTGGTATTTTATCCTTTTTTCGAACCATTTATACTAGCTGCAAAAATTGTATACTCAAGTCAACCATTGACTAGAATATTTCTCCCTCATACACTTTACTTTTTTTGGTTGAAGGGGACTAAACTTAGAAAAAGGACCCTTTGGATTCTTCTTTTGATTCTTTTCATACTCTCTAAACATGAAAAGATCACCAAGTATACCTTCTTTGGGATCATAAAATTACATATCGAAGGACCCATATGGGACTGAAGCCCTCCTTCTTAAGGTTCGTTAAAAATATGACCATGAAATCATCTAAGATGAGCTATACCGAGCATCTGTCATCCTCCTCAGGCTCATTAAAAAACAAGGGGGTAGTCATCCATCATGATGGGGGGGAAGGGGGAATAGGTAAGTTTTTGTTAGAAATATTTATGGCAACTTGTAGTCACCCTTGAGCATGCAACTTATTTGTATCGTGTCTTAAAGTTGGGTAATAGTCTTGTATTTGAGTCATACCATGTCCATGAGTCATCTCACTCCTTTGGTCCATATAAAGAATGCATATGTCATTGTTGCATTATGTAGTGGTCTCTTCGTCATTGAGTCAATATGTCTAAGTCACTTGTCGTGTTGTCTAATGTTTAAGGGAATTTATCGTGAGTCAACATATTTACAGTTCAATCATCCTTCATCCTTGTGTAATTTTATACTCATTTAATCCACCATCTTACATCACTTTCCTATAGGTTTCATGTCAATGATGTGGGATACATGATGGCCCTCTTTTGATGAGTCTATTCATGTTAACATCAACAAATCATCTGGGAGTTAGACTTAGAGACCATTTAATACCTTGGAACCTGCATCCCTAAATAGAAGGTTTCCTCTCTCTCAATAGCAAGTTTTCGTCATTGGCCTCTAATCGAGTGATTCAACGGGTGTTCACAACTCCAAATCATCTATTCAGATTCCTTTGAAAGTACTAGGATACCTTGGGAATCATTTTCATCATTGGTAGTTTCCCTCGCACCTTTTAACGATTTACATCATTAACCGATAATTAAGTGGTTTCTACCATGTTCGACTCCAATACCTTTATTCGAATGGCTAGGATCATATCATTTCAATATCAGGTTGAAGACCCTGGGGATTCTTGTTATGTACTTTACCCATGTTGAGATGACGATTTTCTTAGTAGGTTCCTATATGGATATCATGTTGGTAGCCATATGTATATTGTCACGCAAATCCACTTTGTATTTGTCCATGCACGCGTCCTTATTTTATCATGGATCTACTTTGTACTTTTGTAGCCATGATCTTTTACAACCTATTAGATATGGATCCATGTTGTATCTTTGGTGTCCATATTCTTTGATCAGTACTTTCATGGATCTATAGTGTATTGGTCGGTGGCCATGCTTTGAGTCATTTTTTTTGAGCATGGGTATGCTCCCCTTGGGGATGATATAAGGTTTTTTCCTATCGATCGATTACCACAAGTTCTTGTCAAAGTGGACAATCCTCGAACTCAAGCAAAATTTGAAGTAAAAGTTTGCACTCAACATTTTTGTGAGTCCAAATGATATTGGGTAGGGAAGGGGGAATTTTGGTGGGTCTAAATTGATATTGAGTGAGGAAGCAGGTTTGACATATGATATTGGTTATTATAAGTTTATTTTATACATATTGAGTGGGTTTTACTCTATATATCTCTCTCGACTCCCTTCCAAATACCCTTTGTCCCTAAATGTTGGTGAAGTGTTTCGACCATCAGATCTCTTCTAAGCTCACACTTTAGGGGGGATTTGTTACACCTAGAATTGTCACCCTTATGTGTCGTTTGTCATCCTCGTGTTTTATCACCATGAGAGACATGATGTTTGCATTCCCTAAAAGTGTTAGGACCTACTATCATATGAATTACTCACTTCATATTAATCATTAGGAAGCTTCTATTCCACTTGGAGGTCGAAATCCAAGCTAACAAACCTTATATTTTCCTTTTTGTGAGATTTCCACTCCCTTCCTAGAGTTAGGGGAGTGGAAATTCTTGTTTTCCAGTGTTAGGGGAGAGAAAGTATCCCACTTTTTCACTTTGTGGCATTCCTTGAGAGAGCGAAAATCCCCTTTGACCTCTTCTCCTTGGGTTCTGGATCTACATCTTCGTGAGATTTTCATGGGATGGTTTCCTCCTTTGAATCCAAATTCATATTCCTTTCATGGTAACTTGAATATTTCCTCATCCAACTTATTCTCCATATATCGAAATCTTATCCATGTTGTTTGGCCTTCCCTATCCTATAACTTGGACCTCATGCTTTGCTTTAGAGGAAAAATATTGAAGAAGTGGACCTTATGATCAAAGGATTGGATAGAATAAATCTAGTATGCTTAACACACTTGGAGAAAGGTAGTCTTGCATCGTCTTCTATAGATTGCATCAAGCCTAGGAGAATTGAAAAATAAAGCTAAAGGATGGAGAAGTGAGTACAACCATCTGGAACAAGGTAAAAAATATACTTTCTTCTCTACCCTTTTCTCCTCTTGTTTGCATAAATTATTAGATCTAGGAAGATTTTTGGAACCATTTGTTTATTTCTGTCTTGGGTTAGGTTACTAGGGTCCTTTCTAATCCCATGAGAGATTCTACCTATCCGTAGGTAGGATTTCTACACACATTTAGAGAATATTCAAATATAAATAAATAAATAGGTAAATGCCTTTCTATGTGTTTTATATTTACCTAAAACGTTTGTGGGTGTTAATTTAAATGACTACTGAAATGAAACTCTTATTTTTGCATCATTTGATGTTATTTTATTTGTCCTTTGTTATGGAAATTTTAAAATTTATGATCAGATGGATTCCCAACTGAGCGTAATTTAAGTGCATTCAACATTTATCGTTATGTAAGAAAGTTGCTTATATGTTAGTTATAATTTATTGAATGAGAATTCAGAGAATGATTGAGTGGCGAATCTAATGCTAAGCTGACTCGTTTATCTATGTTATTTTAGAATAGTCAATTTCATCCAAGTGATGCGCTCATTCACATCTGCACAGATACCTAATATAAGCATTTATTAACTGTATTTAGATGAAACACACTATAAACATTTATTAATTGGATTGGGATGCATTTATTACTTCATTACTGAATGTGAAGGTCCTTGTAATCCTTAAACTTTTCATTGCTTGATGAAACAAAGTATGTATTTTACTTGATTGCTTAATGCGAAGGTCCTTTTAATCCTTAAACTTTTCATTGCTTGATGAAACAAAGTATGTATTTTTAGTAAGAGTATTTTGTTATTGATTTATACTATATGTTTGATGCAGGCCAAAATAAAATATTTAATGGTTAATTTGTGAATACAACCTTTGTTGAAGCTTCTAGACCGCCTTACACACATAATTGCCAAGGCATCATACCATCTTGCTGAAGCTTCTACACCACCTTGTTGAGGAATCATAACATGCACCATGTTGCACACTGCCTTCATGAGGCATCGTAATATCTCCTTCCTGGGGAATTTATTCATGTTTTTTTATGGAAAAAATAGGCATGGTAATGGACTTGCTCTTGGGCTGGAATTTTACAGTGTTGCTGCTTACCAAGGAGCCAAGGTGGCCATCAAAGATCTCTGTTTGAACATCTGCATTTGTAAATTGAATTACATGCATTTTTTTATGAAGGTGTCACGTCATATGATTGATTTTATGGAGGAGCCTAGATTATTCTGTGTTTCATTCGTTTTCAACTATGGATAAGTCACGAGAACCACTCCCATCCTCCATTTAGACTAAGAATTTTTGCAATGAATTAGTTCAGTTTGCCACTATATTCAACCAGAATTAGCTTGAATTCCCAACTAATACTTCTTTACTATATTAAATAATTGCAATAATTTCTTATTTCTCTCTACACATGGATAACTATGAACTAGTACTCTAGTCTATTGTTTAAGTCCTTTACTCTGGTTATTTAAATAGGACATTGTGCCTATTTATCTACGTGTCTATTTAACATAACCATATTTCACCTCATTGATAAAGGTTCAAATATCATAGGAATCTTATAGGCATTGACCTTAGCAGCAATAAGAACTAGATATAACTATCTCAACATAGACTTAATGAAACATTGAAATTAAAATGTCAGAGCCTTAATAATGGACTCACAAGACAATCAAATTATGAAGTTGGGTTTGTAATTCTTTAATCTAATACTGTAAAAATCAAAATTGGGTCTGAGAAAAAGTTCAAAAAGTATTACATATGATAAACAAAAATATTTGGAACTCAATTATACATATTACCAGCACGAGTATAAGGTTTCCCTATTTCCCTTAGAACAATCAAAATCAGATCTATCAGTCGAATGGAATAAGAACAAAATGGACATATCCATTAAAGCAATGCATGTTTCCCTTAGCACAATTGAAATTATATCCCTCTGACCAAACATTGAATTGTGATATCACTATAACAAATTTGTAGTCCTCAAAATTATGGTCTACATGAAATAAATATTTACCTTGGCTTCTTTCCACTTTCGTAGCATCATCGATATTTTGATTTATGATTGCAGTAGCATAAACATTGAGCTTCTTATCATAAAAAACCATATGTTCCTTCCTATTTCCACAAAGGCTGAGAACCTTGCAAAGTATTTCTCCTATTTTTTTATTTTTTTCTCACAAAATTTACATCTTTTTCCTTCAACACTCTCATATTCCCGAAATCCATGTTAAAGGGAGTTTCCAAAAGAAAAGCCAAGAGATGGAGATATTTTGGTCAAGCTAGGGATTGTAAATTAATATGGTGTTTTGGTACTAAGTTTTTTACAATACTCTATAATTGTAGCATACAAGAATGTTAATATTAGGGTGACAAAACATGCTTTGATATCTTAGATCTAGGAAAAACTGCGATAGTTAACTTGAGTTATTGTGCAGTAAATATTTTAATTTTCTTTTTTTTTTGGACTGCGACACACTATCTTTCGGGAAACCCCACTTTTTTCTTCGACCGGTTAACTTTGACAAGTTTACTTCGACCAAAATAGATTCAATGGATTTTTACTTCGACAAGATTTTAGTGCGACGGACTTTTACCGCAACAGACAAGCATTCACACTTGACTGCGATAGACTTCACTTTGAGAAGACTCAACTTTCACTTTCACGTTGACACACCTTTTACGAACTTTTATCCCTACACACTTTTACTTTGAAAGACACCCATTTGGCTTTTACGTTGACGGGATTTTATCGTGACACACTTTTAACTACGACCAACTCCAACTTCGACATGATTATAATACAAAAATTCTATCTTGTTATATAAAGTATATTTTTCACTTTGATGTAAAAGGCACATTTTTATTGTTAAATTTCATGAACCTAGAAACTGGGCCAAAAGTCACCCATACAATCTAAATGAAAATAAAGTATTTCTTAATGAACAAGCAAAATGGGGAAAACCTCATGGGAAAAACCCCCCTCAAAATAAGCACGTAATCAAGAAACAAGCTTCCATACTTAAGAGAAAAAATTTCTCTTTAAGCAAAAACTTGTGAAAAAATTATTCCAATCTGCAATTCTATGGAGCAATAATGCAGAATATTGGCTCTTATGTGCACCAACATCCCAGGACTGTGTACACAAACTTTTCCATCTTCTTCCAATATGATGATAGATAGGAGAAGGAATATTGCTTTTGTCTCTTCTTTCTTGAGGAATAGTGACTTGATCCAATTTGTTCTTCACTGGGCTGAATTGTAGATCAGTCCTCACCATCTAGTACAATCTCTCAGAAAGATTGTTGCACCTCATGGAAAGAAGTGAAACTGAATGAGAGAGTGAAACATGTTCATTCTGATACTAGGACCTTGTTCTACTTTTGTCATCTAGATCCCTGACAACATTCATTTGGATCTATATCCTCTTGAGGATCAATCTCTATATTAAGATCATGTTGATCTTGTTCCTCATCTTCTGAATTTGAAATATTAGACAATACATCATTAACAAAAGGTGTAGATAGAATGTTTTTACCTCCCCTTTCAAATGGCAGTTGAGGTTGTACTAGATCTGAGTATGGTAGAAAGTGTGAGAATTCATATGCCTTGGAGAAATGGTTTGCAACACCCTTCGCTATAATATTCCCAGTTGATATATCTGTGATCTCCACTAAGTCAAGATCAAATACTACTCGCTTTGGTGAGCTAACATGCGTCATCTTGTATATAAATAACAAATTTGCAACTAAAGAGGGCATATAGAGTACATTTCTGAACACTCCATGTTTTAACTTGATAGAAGCCTTTCCTTCAGCTCAAATTTGGGTATCATCACCCATGTGAATACTCGAACCATCAATAGTTTGTCATGAAGATAATCATTCCCTAGATGCAACCATATGATTGGAGGCTCCTAAATAAATGAGGAAGGAATGTATTTTTGAACAGTTAGCCTTCAGTGCATGGCATCTCTCATCATGATCTTCAAACTTTTCTCTGGAGTCAATCTTCCTTGTGCCTTCAGGGAGGGAAATATTATGTTGCTCAAGGAGTTTTACCATTTGATCAATGGTCATCTTCTTACAATGACTCTCTAGATTAAAGCATTTCATACAGTAGAAGCATTGAGCTTTCTCAAATTTCTTATTCTTGTTCTTATTGGAACCTGAGGCTCCATCAAAAGGGTTATGATTCTCCTTTGACTTCGAATCAACATTTTTATTCTTCTTTGATTTTTTATTCCCTTTAACTTGCACATTCCCAGAGTCTCAATCTAAGAGGGTCTAATTCTTGGAGGCATTGAGCACTCCCATCTGAATCAATTTGTCTCGATCCTAGATTAAAGACTCTACAAATGTAATTATAGAAGGCATTTTCCAATTTGGGATGTATAATATTATGGAGTGGAATATGGATACAAAGACTGAGTATTCTAAGCCAATCTTGCTCAGAATTTACAATACAAGCTTCTCATCCTTCCTCTCTATCCCACATTGCTTGCATTGCAAGACTGGGGCTTTGTATTTCAAGAAGAATTGTTGAAATTTCTTGAAGTTGTTGGGCTTGAGTGCAATGACCTCATTCTCCAAAATATGGCCTTTAAGCTCATATTGTTTTTAAACAAATATTCAAGTGTGTCCCATACTTCCTTCGGAGTTCTAAGTCCCTTAAGGTGGAACAACAACTCCCTGGAGATGTGGATACACATGAAGCCGAATGATTCATCTAGCCTATTCAAAAACTTGAATTTCTCAATATACTGCTGGGGCTCAACTTCTGTTCCCATTGTCATCCTAAACATGCCTTTGTTGTGCAAGGATATATGTATAACTTCCCTCCAATCAATGTAATTGAGGGGTGTAAGGATTCTAAGTGATAGAGGAGCTGAATTCTCCATTTCACTGTATCCTAAAGCTACGTAGGTACCTACAAAATCACTGCAAAAGAAACTTCAATTAACAAGCATTTGTAAATTCAAACCTTTCCACCTCGACATGTGCAATATTTCAGATTTCGTCACACCTGGATAGACTACTCTGGACAGAATCTAGAGTGAACAATATAATGATTACAAAAATTATGTGGAAACTCAACTTCTTATGGTGCAAGCATGGAGGTTTCTGAGGTTTGTTGTTGGCCTGAACATAGGCTCTAATACCATGTTAAATTTCATGAACCATAGATATACAAGAAAAAATTAGCGCTATCTAAAAAAGAAGTATGCAGTGGAATTATAAAATCAATGTACACTGAACAACAGATTCATGACATAAATTTCATACAAATTAGACAAGTATTGCTCATATTATCATAACATTAATATTCATTAATTAATAAGTAATACAATGGTCATACAATAAATAGAATTTGAATATTGTGGATCGAAGATTCAAATTCACAAACTCAAATTGACTGGCTAGCTAACTCGGAGTGGAAATAATCACAGTTGGAGCTCACTAGTTAAATCTGGATAACCAAATCAGTATATAGATAGTTAACTAATGATGGTAGGTGAGTGTAGGTTTATAATGGTGCCTACTCTCCCATGAATTATGCAAGTTGGTGCTTATCTAACTAACTGTGATCTAACCGATTGTAACTGAAGCGTAATTGAGTATGACTAATTACTTGCCACAACCAATTGAAGGTGACTATTGGTGGCACTCATAGTGGGATCCTATAATGTAGGGATTGGTCCCTAGGGCTCCTTTACTTATGCAATCAGGTGCAGTAAGTGGCACATGACCCTTAGGTGTGTCCCCCATGCACTAGTGGGTGGTGATGATGACATTGCATCTACTCTTGGTGATGATGATGATAATGATGATGATGGTGGTGGCAGTGGAGGTGCAGACCCTAGTGAGGCTCAAGCCTATATGGATAGCCTTGCTGCTAAAGATCACACTTTGTGATCCCCTTCATTGTTATTTTGGGCCTTGTTCTTTGGGCATTTTTGGATTGTGTATTACTTTAGTCGTTTTGCCAACTTTTGGACTATGTAGTACTTTGGCCATTTTGCCAAGTTGTTGACTATGTATTTCCTTGGGCATTTTGATTTTGATTTTACCAATATAAATATCAATGTGATGTGGATGATTTAAATATGTGTTTTTTAGATTTAAAATTTGTCTCTTCATTTTTTAAACTTCAATGATTAAAAATATATCTAAGGCTCCAGCGGGGGGTAGGGTTGTTCATTGGCCTGTTGTGACAAGGCTTGAAGGGTTGGCGACCCCTGGGATAGAGGTTCACCCCGGTGGGCTTTGGGACGTCTCGGCCCCTGCTAAGTCACAAGTTACTAGTATATATGGCTTGTGGGTTGTTGGATATACTCTTGGGAGGTTGATCTTCCGATGGTATCAAAAAATATATATGTAAGTCTTAGTTTTAGTAAGGCTCAAATTAAATTACAAATCAATACTTATATGATTATCATAAATATCATTATATGTAAGACTTAGTTCCAGTTTCTTAAATATTTTATTTTTATACTTTTTAATTTTTTAATATATTTTATTGTCGTTCCCAACCTACTCTTTCCTGCAAATTTGGCAGAAACCTCTAGCCATATGGAACACTCGTTTCCGCATTCCCACATTCCAGAAACTTGTGAAACATAGCTAGATAGTGTGCACTTTGTTTTCACTGATTGACCGGTTTGTAGTTTCTTCGCTTGGATTGTAGGGAGCGACAATTGTTAAATCAATAGACAGATGAACCATTACATGGAGAAAAGATCAGGGTGTCAGCCCATTCATTGACCCATCCATAGGTTGAGGTGATTTATTTCGGTGACCATTAACTAGCTTGCGACAGAGCAATGATTGTTGTCGCATGCTCATTGCTTGTTGTTAGATTTCAATACATTATGAACCAATGGTAAGCAATGAGCGTAAAGTAACCATCATTGCCATTTATTTTCACAAAAATATTAGAACTAATGTAATCATTAGACGACGAGGTTTCTAGTGAATCATTGGATGCTTGGAAGATTTTGAAATAAGATTTTTCCATTTAAAAAATAACTCTCGAGCAGGGATGGAATTTGACGGGTAAATGCCCGTCATGGGCCGATTTACCCGTCAAATACAACTAAGATTTTAAAGAAACCGTCAAAATCTGGCTTAGAATATAAAAAAACCTTTCAAATTTTGGTAGTTACTGGCAATTTTGACGGGTGTCCACCATTTGAAATTCCAACCCTGCTCTCGAGACCGTCTCGTCTCATTTACCTTATCTCTTTGTGATTCGTGGGTCCTTGTAATGATAACGTTTTGAAGGCTAATCCTAAAGTTATGGTGTAAATGTTGGGTCCCCATTTGAAGTAGAAATATTTAATAAGATGGTTTGGATGGCCCATCATTATTTAAGAGTAGTCAAATAAAATAAAAAATGTCCTTATGTGTTTTATATTTACCCAAAACTTTTATGGGTGTTATTTAACATAATTGCTCAAATGAAAATATTATTTTTGCATCTTTCAATGTTATTCTAGTTGTCCTTTGTTGTGAATATTTTAAAATTTATGTTGAGTTGGACTTCTAAATGAGTGTAAGTTAAATGCATTCAACATTTATCGTTGTGCAAGAAAGTTGTTACTTTGTTAGTTATAATTTATTGAATGGGACTTGAGAGAAAGAATGTGTGGGGGATTTAGTGTTTAAGCGGAATGCATCATTCAAAGTTTCGCGTAGTTGTATAGATGGCAATTAAGAGCTTACTGTTATCATTCGTTGCTCTTAGTTATTGTAGAACAATCAATTTCAACAAAGTAATGCGCTCACTCACAGTTGCATAAATATAAGAATTTATTAATTGTATTTGGATGGAGTCGGTACTTTAATTTTAGTTCTTAATGTGAAGGTCCTTGTAATCCTTAATCTCATACTTGCTTAATGTGAAGGTGTTATTTGGCCTCATATTGAGGCAGGCGAGTAATTTTCCTTTTGAAACTTACATTAATTGATAGATGAATTCATGTATTTAATAAGTTTATAGAGTTTTTATAATAATGCTAGCAAACTTGCTAGCATTAATTCGAGACATTAGATGTTAGATTTACCTATGTTATACTTTTGAAATAATGCTAACAGGGTTTGAGTGCGATTTCCCATGTTCAATGCAGCACCGCATGCAATCTATGCATCTGCATGTAGTACAGGTGCCACCGGACTAGAATGGCACGATTCTCTTTAGAAGATGGTTCTAGGGATAACAATGGCGCAATACTCTTCACATGCTCCCTGGTTCGCTCTATGACATTCCTCATAGCTTTACCCACGACCAAGTTACAGCGCACACTAAACTTAATCTTCATTAACTTCAATTTCCCCTGTTTTATCTTTACGGGAACGTCGGCCTTCAAATCCAATGGAACGTTACCCTGCTACCGTTGAGCATTGAGCGTGGAGACCATGTTGTTGGTGATCTGAACGCCTCTCTTGGCGAGTGTGATGTCCAAGACAGTGGTGTTCTTGTGGCCTTAGTAAAACGTCGACAGGGCGCTTCAACAGCGTCCTATCTCTTCTACTGCTTACTTTGATGCATCCACGATGGTGATGGATAAACTTAATCTGTAACTCTCACTACCTCTACGGGATTTGATTCCTGTGCTATTGAAACTTCAAAAACAATTCCATAAGATGGCAAAGAACAAAAGATAGGTTCAAATGCAAGAGAACCTAGGCAAAAACTATTGGGTCATTAAATATTTCGGTCAAATACAACCATTTACAAATACAATGGAGTTGGTATTGTATGCATCTGAATTCACTTTGGTTGTTACAGTTTATGATAATTAACCAGAGAAATGAATGCCGAAGAGGAAAATAATGCTATCGTGAGTTAATAGCTTTACTTTGTATTATCTTATGCTTATTTATGCATGGCTGTTAGGTAGTGCGAGTCTTCAAGCTTTAGTCACAATTCAGATATGCAAATGTCTCCTTCACAAATCCAACAGATTTTTTTTGTAGATAAAGTTACATGTCAGTAGTAATTTTGAGCTTCAGAAGGTGCTACATTTCAAAATAGATGCACAAATAGCATTAGCCAATTCCATGTATATGGCTTAAGTCGTTGTACTTTGATAATGTGGAAATTTAACTATGTCTACCTTACAAAGTGCCGCAACAACCTCTAGATCAAACCACTTCATGCAAAAACTAAAATTTTGATAGCTAATTTAAAATCGTGAACCACCAATATCCAGAACAAACCAACTTCGTTAAAAATTTGGACAAATAATTTACGTTTTGTACACATTAACTATCATACAGGATCTCGCATTCATAAACAATCAACAGAATGTGGCACCTGATGATCTGGGACCTTGTTGCTCAGATCCTATATGACCAGAAAAGAACAAAAAAAATGTTCTTTCAGTTATTCTCATTAATCCCAATTATATCACAAAAGTACACTTGAAATTACTATTTCAACGTTCACAATTAAACTAAATTTACCTTTTAAAGCCTGTCTGCAATTCAAGCAAATATTCGTTTTACATTCTCAATGATTGGAACTCAATTTCTTAGTTTCTAGGGTAGTTTCTCAATTTTAACTTACATGATGACCTACCTGGTTTAACAGATAACTCTCTATGCATAGCATACCTGAAAACGCTGGGGGAATGTATAGGCAATGGTGCCTCCGAACAGAGGACGCTCCAGGAACGACTCTATGGGCACCGCAAATTCAGTCATTTTCTGTAATTATAATTGCATCTCTTTCTTGCTAATTCCCCTGCCCTTCTCTCACTCCTCATTCTTATTGCTTATAATCGCCCCAAACGCTAAAGGAAAATCCAATTTAGAAGACATCCATTACACAGAGAAATAAAAATGTGAAACCTAGGTTGAATTATGTATGAATTCATCGCATAATATCAAAGCTAAGTTTTATATTATCTTTGTTGACAATGTTCGGCTCCGTTGCTCCTTCGCTTGCAATCAGCTCATGCATAATAAATGATGACATGTGCTTTGTTTAGACTGAATCAGCAGGATTGCTTGATCATTGCTTGTTTGGTGCTTAGCGCTTGTGTGCTAATAACTGTTAGGCAGAGTTAATCTTGTGCATGAATACTATCCATCCACTCGCATGAATAAGATGATAATTACAAGAAGCTTTTATATTCCAAAGGAAAAACCTTCCATACACAGTCTGTAGCATTAAGTTCGTCCCCGTGTGCATAGTAGCAAAGTGCTCTCTCTTCCATCAACTATACGCACCCTCCTGACTGCTCTTCTCTCCCAGTGAATTCCTTGGGTGCTTCATTCACTGGTACTCACTAAACATAATCACCAACATTGACATAATCTGGTTAAGATGTTGGTTGTGATGCTTAAACTGGGTCTCTTACCAAAACTAATGATTTTACTTAACTTTGAAAATCATATCAACAAACGTATTTTCTTATCTATGGTGAGGATACAACGTGTGAGCTAGAGCTATCGAGGGACTTCTCCCGTCCCTGCTTCCCAACTTCAACAAAGGCCATGGGAGGTAAGCTCTGTACCATCCATAACTCTGGAAGACCTATGATGGACAGAGGTTTGAGATTTTTGACAGATGCTTCTTGCAAAGTGACATTTGGACATTTGAAGCGGTGACTGCTGGGAAGAATGCAAGGTGCAAGTTGACGTTTGGATCATTTGATATGGTAAGTTATGATAATATTGCCATGGTTATTGAGTGGGGCATACTGATATATAATTCTATAGTATTTTACTATTTCCCACGCTTCTTTAGTCAAATGGTTGTGCACTACATTGGCTAGGTATTGCTTTATCATATGGTTGTGTCTACATACTCTGTGTTAGCCAAACGGTGACATCTGCGCCACAATCATAGATGGTTACAACCTACCATTATATTTCTATCTCATCAAGATTATACCAGCATTGTTCTGCTCCTCCCTGCCACCCAAGATAGCCCGTTCTTTCTTTTTTTGTGTATAACGGTATGCTTTGCTATGCTATTGTGCAATTGTATGATTACATTTTTTTAAAGACTTTGTTCTCACTCTCGCGGATTCACGTATCTCAAAAATTGATGGCGTTCAAAGTTCTTTTAAATTATCCTTCATCAACTACTTATTTACATTCCTACAAACCTCTAACATATAATCTATCTTGCTAAAATGTGCCTTCCATATAATATTAAAGTATTGAAAAATATGATCGTGATACGAAATTAAGTATTTATTGACTAAAATGTGTAATTAAATGATGGCGACATTATCTATTGTCTTAAGAGGATAGGGAAGTATGTAACAAAATCATATTTTATTATGTTGCACAAATAAGTAAGAAAATTATGCTTAAAATGTGGTTTCTCGTTTCTACATCTTGATATTTGATTTACATTTTCTAATGTGGATAAAAAAACATCAAATAAATAAAAAACCACAAAAACATGAGATATATACTCCCACCTACTGAAAGTATTCCAAGTAAGACAATACAATTATTGTAAAAATTGAAGTTTGACGGTGAATGTGATATACCCTACCCTGGGTTCATGTGCACTTGCCTCGCCCCCATCTACCCGAAACACCCATCTACCAAGAAAGCAGTAAAAAGAAATCCCCGGTTTTTTATCTCAATCCGCATCAATCTAGCAAGTCTGCAATAAAATCAAGCAAGCCCGTAATCAAGTGCATAGTCAGTTAGCCATGGATCAACCAAATGTGCTAATGTTGGCATAACCCTGTTTCATCTAATAGTGCTATGCTTTAGTTAATCAAATGGTTGAGTCTATGATCCAATGGTATATCTCAGCATCATTGACAGTTCTTAGTTCTTACTTACGATGTACCTGTTTAGCATCATTGACATTGACATGACCAGTTTCTTTCACGCTAGGAAGGAAGCAGTTCCTTTATGCAAGGTGGGTGGCTAATGCTTGATAGTAAGTGATTGATAATAGCCCACATATTCCGAGAGAGGTGTTCCCATGGGATGGACAACAATTAGATTCCCAAAGAGGAAATCCCGCCAACATGAAACAACATATACTCAATGCCACGTCCACCAAACATGTCAAGAAGCTATAGGGACTCATGCAGAAGTTACCACACCAAAAGGAGTGACAAAATTGCAAAAGAGTAATCCATACAAACAAAGTCTGCAAACAATCTTCAAAATGTTTTAATAACTTACCAACCAAGTCAACTTACAAAATTGTAAGAAGGGACTTGTTGCCTTAGCAGCCCCTCTTTTTACTTAAGGTAATGTTCCATATATGAATTGCAATTGTAAGCATGCTTTAATGGTAAATTGTGAATATCTATTATGGAGGGTGATTATTCAATTGATTTAAATAATTGTTCGAGATAGTTTAATTGACAGAGTTTACAACCTTTGTGGTTATTACTTTATGGATAATGATCCACGTATGCATTTTTATTTTTTATATTATTTAGGCATGTAAGTTTAATGGAAGTCGTTTGTGACCTTATCTTGGTTAATAATTTACGAGTCAAGGTGGGCATTCAACAAAAGGAACTGGTAATTTCAATTTTGTTTTGTTTGGTTTGTTGGTTATATTTTTCTTAGAAAAATGTGGATATTGGAAATCATTATTATGTGTTGATTAGTTAAATAGTGATTTATGGTTGTTATGAGAAAATGTTAATGTTTAATAGCAAAAAAAATGTTTATTATATTTTTTAGAATTTGTTTTAGAGTAAAAATGGTTTGTTTTATCTAGATATTTAAAATATGTAAATTATATATATATATAAAAACTAAAAATCAATTAAGATAAATTTGGTGGATTTGAGACATTTAATTGCAGAAATATACATACCTCTATGTCAAATGATGAGAGCTTCATTGCCATATCAAAATAAAAATGATTTGAAACATTTGTAGTATTGAGTTAGAGAATTTTTAAAGGTAAAATAGCATTTTATAGTGATTAAGATACAAGTAGCTTGGGCTATCCCAATACCACATTGGTCTATGAGGTTTCACTGGGTGGTTCTAATTTGGAACTTAGGTTTATCTTCAATGTTATTAAGTCTTCTTAAGCATACCCACCATTTGAGTAGTTGTATCACATGCTTGGATGAGATTATAATTGCTTATGAACTATCAAAATCTACATTATATTTATCATCATCATCATCTTTCTAATTAATGAAATCAATTTTTTTAATATATTACTGAGTGCAAGGTATACTTGGTTGATAACTACCAAAGATCATACAAGAGGATGGGAAAATATACATTGTGATTAAGATAAGACCTTATAGATGTACTTATATTACATAAATGATAAATATATAAATATACGTGACTCGTGACACTGTGACATTAGTTAGTTACTATTGAAACACATTACATCATTAAGAAATGTTGATTCCAATCTTGTTAGTGCCATATTTATGTGGTGAAAATGATATAGAAGTGCATGATGATAGGAATATGGTAATGAAGTGAAACTGACAATGATTGTATGATGAACATTGACTTCAAGATGAATTTTTTTGAAGAGGGGGAGTATGTAGTGCCATGCTCTTACTTTGGACCTTGACTATTATACTATGTTATCATTTGGGGGATTCAATTATGAATGATTTGGTTATCTGTTGAAACACCTTGGCATTGGGACTTGAGAATTAGTACATTTATTCATATATTGAATATTTGAAGTTATTGCATATGAATAAGAGGAATGGTAATAAATAGATGTTATGCTACCATGAAATTGATGAAATAATGATTAATATAATGACGTGTGCACATACTTAGTGCATACATATTCCATAGGAAATATCAACACACCCCACATTGTCTCACCCACCTAGATGACACCCCTAGGTAAACTAAACTATTATAACATGTTTAAGTATGCTATATTTTTTTAAATTTTTTTAAATTTTTGATGATTTATATTGAACTTGATTCATTTTGTGGCATATTCATATAATGTTCCTAAAACAACTATACCACTACCAAATAGGCCTAGTTTAGGTATAATCTAAAATGAAAGTTTATTGTGTTATTCATACGTTCGAGATTGATATGTTTTATTTGCAAGGGGCTACTACAGGTATTCCTCCATCATAAGGGAATTTATTAGTCAAATCAACATTTGTTGATGAGGTTTATATTCCATTAGGTATTTTAATGAAACTTTTACAATGGTTACAAATGTACATGTAGAGTACATATAAATTAATTTCAAATTTTCTTATTCCATTAATGATCCAGATGGATATCGATGACCAACCACCTATTCCATTGGATCAAAACAGTCTTTCTAGTGTGTCAGTTTCTTTATGTTTCTCCAAGTATGAAACTTTTGGAGCTATTTTGAGGCCCTAAACGACATTTTTTGTTGATTTGGGGGGCCAAGGGCAGCAATGTCATTCCATGGACCTAGTTGAAATCATATTTCTCAGATAGATCACTGCAATGGGATATCGAGCACCCAAAATAGATACCGTA
>LPNX010288660.1:252609-265007 GCA_001517045.1 Pseudotsuga menziesii
AGGTTTGGACGACTTTTGTTGATTCCATTAAGGAGTAATTCTACCATGTTGGAAACTATGATGACTAGTACACTATGTGGGTGAATTTGCGTCAGGAGGGAGACCAGAAAGTGGGATATTTTACCAATATATTCCATACCCTCAACTGAAAACTAGGTATTAAATAATCCAAACGTCACTTGGTACTAATGTGATGTGGTGGTTTGCAAAGGTACATTCAAACAGAGAATTATTTCTTGGACATACCCTCACTAGAAGTTGTTTATCAATATGATGTCAAGATTGAGAAAAAGTTTAAGCAAAAGAATACACGGGAATTTGGGTTTCCAAATCAATAGTAGTAGAATCCTAGAAAAGGAGGTCATAACTCACAAAGAAAAAGATAGAGGGAAGACAACCAAAATACTAACAACTAGCTCAAGATGGAAGTAAATAAGGGTAGTAGGAAATAGAAGGACACCAGAATGTGATGTGAGTTTCACAAAATCCATGATACAACATTGATTAATGTTGCTAAAAAAAAATCATTGTTGGCTGAGACAAAAATACCTAGAATAGGACTTCGAATGAAACTCTAATTTAGATAAGGAAAGGAGAAAGTGGATCATTAATGTGGAATCTAGTGCCACCATAGCAACTACAAATATCCAACCAGAATAATCAAAAGAACCAGAGGAAGGGGAGCACCTATTCCATTAAAAAATGTGGCTATAGGGGAATCCACTACATTTCATTATTGGCAGTGGTATAAAGAAGAACATCATCTCAATAGAGGTCATCAAAAGATTGAAGATGTGAATGGTGCCACGCCCATAACCATACACCACATTTGGATGAGCTAGAAAGGAGACATCCACATCAATCAACATTGTCCCCTATCCTATAACATCAAGCCCCTAAAATATGAGGTAATGTGTGTTGTTTCCCTACTTAAAGTCTGTGATTTTATTTTATGACAACCATATATGTGTAAACATCATGTTGTGTATGAACCTAGACCTTGTAGTGTCATTATTACTTTCAGAAAGAAACTAGATGTGATACTAGAGATAATTCCCACTAATGCAATGTCTCTTATCACAACTAAGCAATGCAAGAAGTTAACCCCCTAGACAATGAAATCAATCCTTTTCATGATTCATTATGAAGGCGAATGATAGATTATAGAAACATCCACCACCTCTACATGGGGTATCTCCACACAACAAAAACACGTGGACAAGATAGTGGAAGGATACAAAGGCATATTCACCACACCTATCGATATAACATTACATTGTCGGGTCAAGAATTCAATTGATTTGATACCCAGGGAACCTTTATTGAATGGCTCAATTAAAGGGTGTTCCCTCATGGGAAATGAATAAATCAAATTACAGATTCAAGAATCAATCCAATAAGGGCACATTTGACCCACCTCCTCACCTTGTGAGAGCCCAATTGTGTTGGTACATAAGAAATATGGGACATGGACACTCTATATTAACTATAGAGCTATAAACAACTTGGAATTGGTATCTCGTTCCATGGATCAATGACCTTCTTGGCATACTCAAGGGTGCCAAGTATTTTATTAATATTGATCTGAATTTTGGCTATCATTAGGTACCCATTCGTCATACTAATGTTTGGAAGACTACCTTAAATATCGGGAAGGACTTTTTGAGTCATTGGTCATGCATTTTGGATTTACTATTTCTCCAACAACTTTCATGAAGATGATGGATGAAATTCTTCAGTCATTCACCAATTATTATTTTTATCTTATATCTAGATGGCATACTCATCTACAACCAATCATGGGAAGAACATTTACTACAGATCCAACAAGTCCTCAAAACACTGGGACAACACAAGTTATACGCCAATATAGAGAAGTGCTCATTTGGATTGAAGAGGATTTAGTATCTGAAATACATCATCCACAAAAATTGTGTGCATGTGGATCCAACCAATATCTAATCCATTCATGCCTAGATGACCTTGATGACTCTCACAGTGCTCTGTAGCTTCCTGTTATAGCTGATTTTACCACATATGGTTAATCACATATTTATGGCCTTCCCTATCCCTCTGAAGACTCTTTAGACCCCATGGACTTGTATTATCCTTTGATGTTCCAAGATAATCTCTAAAAAACCTCTATTTATTGTTGTACGCTACTTTTAAACCTTTACTCGTGTGTACATGCGACTTTTATCCTCAAACCCGCGTACATCAGGATGTGTGCATAACTCCAAACATTTTTGGAATTTTCCTCATATGAGTCAAAAGATCCTGACTCTTGGCCTTCCAAATGCCTTGAGAATGCTCAAATTTGACCCTCCATTACCCTTTTGGAGTGCAATATAAGGAACCCCTTGGATACATTGAAGAGGAGGAATTGAAGAGCAAGGAAACTATAGTCCAGTGTTGCCTCAGTTTGCTTATACTTGAGACTGCATCCCTTTGTCCCTTTGGAGCACTTTGTATTCTTCCCAAGCTTTCCTTTTTCTTATGAGCTTGCTATCGAGAGATGGAGGATTGAGGTAGTGGAGGCCCAAGTGGAGGACTCAGTTTCTCTGGTTCATATAAATGCCGACAGAGGTTGTCAATCTTGTAATCTCTGATTTTATTAATAGAAATATCTTTTCTTGTCCAATTAATGTGCATTTGAATATGAATATTGTATCCATGGACATGTTTAATTCTTATACATTGTTGAATATATATGCTAGAGTATGTCTAACATGTTATTATAGAGCATGATTGTCTTGTTTGTTGTTGTTGAGAGCGAATTGCTAAAGTAAGCATGAATTGGAAAACCTCAACGGGGATCTACTTCAAGCATCTGAAAAAGGTACAATTCGATATTCCTTAGTGTTACATGTTTGGTTTCTCTTTCATATTGGGAAATATTGATTTCTGGTGTCAAGTTGTCTATTGTGGTATGCCCCAATCCATAGGAAGTTTCTCTCCGTAACAGAATTGGTGACTCTGTTGGGGAGAGTTCCTAGTTTTTTTTCTTTGGGGTTTTGGTATTCAATGTACTTGAATTTCTCTTGATTTCTTTGTTTCTGAGTCGGGTTTGGGGCATGTTTTCCCAGTAGGGTCCTAAAGAATTAAATTTTGTCTTAGCTTTTCTGTTTTCCCTATTTTTTGCCCTTTTCTTCCTGTACGTGGGTTTTTCTTTCACAGTGGCGTATACAAGTGGGTTTTCCTTGAACAATCATGTATGTACACCCTTTTATCGAGAACAGTCACGTATGCTTTGTTTTTTAGCCTTAGTGGGAGGATTAAGTGTTGCTGGGTGAGTTCTGATGATTGTTGAATCTTCTTGGATGCTTCTGGTGTTTGTGTACACCCTCTATTTTTTACCAAAGACTTCTTTTAGTTTATTTTTTAAGCTTTGTTCTTGTCATCCATTTATCCATTTGTTTGTTTTGAGATTAGTGCACTAGGTCTCTTTTACCTTGGTTCCTTGGTTGGATGTTGTTTGTTAGTGGTTGCAGGGTCTGGGGGTTATAGAGTCATTTATTTACTTTCATATCTCATTTATTGCAAAAAATACAAAACTATTTTTGCTTTTGCATATTTATGCATCTCTTGCATTTTGCATTGGCACGGTACTTACATTAGGTTTGCTTATTATTATTATCATTAGATTTTCATATAGGAATGATTGCACTTACATTTCAAGAAAAAATCTTGCACCTCATGTAGTGGCATACCCTGTTCTTAATTCTACACATTGCACTTGGCATTGCTTGTTAGGTGTGCATATTTACTTTACTGCTGAGTCATAACTTCATTATTTTCACGACCATTTACCCTTTGAGTAATCACATCCAACTAAAATCAACGCTTAATAAAATGAATTACACTCTTTTCTTTTTTAGGGTGCATCAACAAGAATAGGTTTTAGGGTCTTGGAATAGTTCATTGCGAGTTAATTCTCCAAGACCACTAAACAAAACAAGTAGGTGTTTGTCTAGGTGAGAGTGTGAAACCCTTGATATAATTAGTGTTTCTCATGACACTCCTCTTACACGGGAGTTAAGCACGAGGTAGTGCACACGATTATAATTGGGATGACTCCTGGTCACTTTCTATGAGCACCGGAGGTATTTCTAGAATTGTATTTGTATCTGGGGGCCTCTGAGGTGTTGATTGGTGTGCCCTTGGAGTACTAGTTGTGCTTTCAGGCTTCAGGATTTTCTAACTTTCCCATATGGTCGATCTCTCCTGTGATTTTCTACCTGAGAATTGGTTATTTTGAGGTGACCTTAGTTGCCTTACCTAGGTTATCGAGGGGGTAGTTGCAGAGGTTATTCTATAGGTGTCCTGGCTAGGTATGGGTCGAACAACACAGTCTCTATATCCATTGAATCTAAGGGACACTATAATTGGTTAGGAACCTCTTCTTGTTGTGTATGGGAGTCTCAAGTCTCTCCTAGGCGAGACATACCTACTTCATTCGGGAGCTCAGTTATCCTACCCTTGGTTTGCTTGTGATTTGGATTTAGATTTTCTTAGGTGCATTCTCTATGCATGCTAGTTTGCTTAGGGTTGCGTAGCTAGATTGAGTCTTTTGTTTTTGTTGAGTCATTATGGATCCAAGTGCGACACCTCACCGTTCTCGTTGTTTAGCAGGGATTCTTCCTTCTACGGATCCTCGTCCTTTGGGATAGAGAATCAGACAGTCCGGGCAGACTTATTCTCACTTTGATTCACACACCATGGGTGATCATGAGTCTGAGATTCGGGAGCATCCCACTTCACCTCGCCCCTTGTGGGAGGATGAACCCTTGAGCACATATGGGACTCCATTAAGGTCTAGTCATCATTCGACTGGGCTGTGACATGAATATTTTTCACGCTACACAGACCACGCACATACACATCGCTGGTATCATATTCTAGGTGATGAGACTCACCACGCACCCACGAGCACTAGCTCTATTAGGTATGGCATGCTTGATGTTCCCGAGACTGGCTTGACACCCCATGTCAAGTTATATGTTTCCCCTGGTACTGTACTTGGGGGCACTTCCATTCCTTTCCATGCAGAGAGGTTTGGTAGCACTAGTAACATTATACCTTCCATCCCTGCAGTGGAGGTTCCTTCGTACACACATCCTAGGCCTAGCACTAGTGTTCTTATTCGGGGACCAGAACCTAGACATGTGAATATTGGGGGAATGAGTTATATTCCTTCACATATTCCATCGTCTTCGACTCTAATCCCTTCAAATTATTTTTTGACCACGCATCCTCTTCCTAACTCTAATGGGCCTTCTGGCAGGAGTTCTACTACTAGCCATGTCCGTTCTACTTCTGCTAACATTGTAGTGTCATAGGGCCGTGTGCCTCCTTATGTGTCAACAGGACATATACGTTCCTATGGACCATATTATGGACCTTCCCATGGACCATCTCATGGTCCAGTTTATGAAACCTCTTATGGACCTTCTTATGGACAAACCTACACACCTTATGGGTCTGAGTATAAATCGATGTATCAGTCACCTAATTATGGATTTGTAGCACCCCAGTCTCAAGGTACTCCAAATCACAATCCTTACATGTAACCCTATATGGGTCAACTAGGAGGAGGTTATTATCCCACTGGTTAAGGCCATGGTGTATATAGAAATCATCCTTATGTGAACCAGTCCTATCAGGGAGCACGGACCAACCGACTCAACCTAGGCTCCCTTTCCTTGTGACTTTGAATCTACATGATTTGTCGAGATTGACAAATGATCTTGTATCTCATAACCCGGCATGGCTATAAATTCCTACCAAACTTCCTTCGAACATTCCCAAATTCGAAGGTAAGTATAGTGAATATCTTAGTGAGCATGCTACGACCTTCCATCTTTGGTGCTCTTCGAATTCCTTGAATGATGATTCTATCTGTTTGAGACTATTTCAATGCACCCTCATGAGTCCTACTATGAAATGGTATGTAGAGTTACATGGGGGGACATATTATTCATTTCATGACCTTTCTATGACTTTTCTTAAACACTTTTAGCTACCTGTGCGTTACGATGTCGGTACCAACCTCTTGTCGACATTTTGGCAAGACAAAGCCACCCACATTTAGGATCATATTCAAGAGTGGTGTAAATAGAAGAGGATGATTAAATCCTTTATACCACCAGAGTTTCTTCTAGAGTGGTTCCTCAATGCGTTGTTACCCTATATCGTGAAGGATGTCTCCACATACGAAGTGCAAAATGAGGACCAAGCTATTTTTAGGGCCCAACAGTTGGACTTGATTTATGCTCAATCTAGGCTCCTTAATGAGATCATACATAATGCTTCACATTCCAATTTAGACCCCAAGTTCAAACCTAGGCCACATGCCGATGGTATTGTTGGCTCCACAAGTACCAAACTTATAGATTCAGTTATGAAACAAGTGAGCCAGTTGTTTCTTAACCAATTTGCATCGGTACAAGCCACGACTTTGTCCCTTCCTACCCAGTCGGTGGATGTACTTTCTATGCAATCGTCAAACCCGAAAGGTAACCAACAACCTGGAAGGAATAAAAAGAAAGGAAAAAATAATCGAAAGGATGGGAATAAAAATGACAATGAGACCAATGACAAGAACAATAACATTAATAATGCTGGGGGGGACAAGAATCCTAAGTGAAAGGTAAAATTTCCTTACAAGTTGTGCGGGGATGACCACCTCACTCACTTGTGCCCTTGTATGGAAGATGCCTTGAAGTTCATAGCACATGGCCCATTTTTGTTTACAAATCCTTTACCAAATAATCAAAATATGAACTCAAGGACCATGGATCGTGGTTGCACATATAGTGGAACTCAAAATCCGCTGGATGCTACTAGTGGTCACGGTTGCATCAACATGGTGAAAGCTACTAGTGTTGTGACGTGTGCAAAAGACTATGGTTTTTCACAACCAGACCTTGGGAATGAACTTCCTCCACCTGAGAGCCCTTTGCGAATTGAAAATCCTATGGATAAGCCTAAAGTTTTTCCTCACATTCCTAAGGGAATATTGAAGCGTTTGGGGAAAAATACTAATGCTCAAGCCGCCTAGAACTATTCTATTGTTGAGGATTTGGGCCAGACTCCTTGTGCGATTTCTGCATTAGAAGTACTTCAGACTTGTCCTTTGCAGAGAAAGGCCTTGTTGTCGGTTCTTGGGGTGGGTGATGATAGCTCCTCTTTCATGATCAAATTTGAAACTCATGGAATATAGCCTTGCTTTCCTTACTATGTGTCTCTTATGATTAATGTAGAGTGTCTAAACCACACAATCAAATGCATTGTGATTGATGAAGGCGATGTCGCTTCCGTGATGTCTTTGGCTTGTTGGAAGGGCTTAGGTTCTCCCACATTGTCTAAATCTGCAAACATGTTGACTGCTTTTGATGGAACATCATTTTGGCTGCATGGTATACTTCCTTCCCTAAAGTTCCAATTGGGGGGGAAGACTGCTGCGATCGAGGTTGAGGTGGTTGATGCGCCCCTTGACTACAATATTTTATCGGGTCGGAACTATATGTACAATATGCAAGTTGTAGCCTCTTCCCTATTCTGAGTGGTTTGTTTTCCATTGGATTGGAAGATCGTTACTATTGATAAAAAATCTTTCCAAAATCCGAGTGTTAAAGCATCATCGGGAGCTTCTATCCCGATTATCATCCATTCTCATCCGGTATTTGAGAATGTGGGTGTGGGTATGTATCCTTCTCTCATGGGAACCTTTAGTTGTCTTGCACCCGTTCTTATGATTGGGTCTAGTCTTGGTAGGGCTTCGACCTCATTGAATTCGGTCTCCTTTTGCACCTCTCATATGGAGGATCCTTGGATTCTTCCATCACCGAGCACTTCGAGTGATAATTCTATACCTGCCGAGACAGACGTGTCGTTGCCTACAACATTGGTGGCGTATCAAGCTAATATTGATCATGTTGTAGAGCCTAGTCCTTCCTCTTCGCGGATGGAGGAGGAGGACTCTTATGTGCTTCCTGCTTAGGTAGTAGATTCATCTCACTCTCAATACTGCCTTGATGATGTTTTTCCATCGGATGAAGCTATTCTTGAGGTTATGTCTGGGATAGAACAACCTTGGGGAGAGCAACACCATAGATCGTATTTCCTCCCTCAGCTTGATCATTTAGAGTGTGATGAATTTAGGGAAATTCTAAGCGAGAAATTTGGTAGCCTCGTGGTCCCATTAAGCTCTCCTATTCAGATTGCTGAAGGGAACTTGGCTAACCTGTCACCAACGATACCTATCAATATTTCTCATGATCCTAGTAAGATTAAGAATGTTTGCATTGGGGAGGATTGTTCCCCCAATGATATTAAAGAGTACACCAAGATTTTCAAGGAATTTCATGATGTTTTTGCTTGATCATATGAGGAAATGCCAGGAATAGACCCTCGCATTGTCGAACATGAAATCAAAACCTGTCCGAATGCAAAACCGGTTCGAAAACATTTACGTGTTGTGAATCCTAGAAAAGTTCTCAATATTAAAGCAGGGGTAGAGAAACTGCTCAAAGATGGTTTTATCTATCCCATTCCCTTGATAGAGTGGGTTTCAAATCCCATTTCGGTGGATAAGAAGTAGGGAGCGAACCACATATGCACTGATTTCTGTGATTAAATCAAGCATGTCCTAAAGATAATTTCCCTACACCATTTATTGATCAAATTTTGGGTGAGTGTGCAGGAAGCGCGTTTTTTTCTTTTGTGGATGGATTTTTCGGATATAATCAGATACAGATTAAACTCAAGGACCAACATAAGACTACATTTAGTTGTCCTTGGGGAAATTTTGCATATCGGAAGATTCCCTTCAGCCTTAAAATACTAGAGCTACGTTTCAACGGGCCATGACCTTTTCCTTTCATGGTCTCAAAAATATTATTGAAGTGTATTTGGATGATCTAGATACTCACTCTCATTTGAGAGTGTGTCATCCTTATCATTTGTGATTAGTTTTAGAAAGATGCCGTCATTATCAAATTCGGTTAAATCCTCACAAGTGCATATTTTGTGTGAAGGTTGGTCATTTACTAGGATTCATTGTGTCCAAGGAGGGTATTAGAGTCGATCCCTTAAAGGTTGAGGCAATACTTCAATTGTCTCCCTTGTGTAAAATTATACATCTTCAATGTTTACAAGCTATGGCAAACTTCTTGCGAAGGTTCGTAGTCAATTTTTCCAATTTGACTAAATGCTTCATGCATTTGTTGAAGAAAGACGACCCTTTTTACTGGGATGAGTGAGCCTAGGAGTCTTTCGATGCTCTTAAGAAATCCTTGGCATCGTCCCCCGTGATTAGTCCACCCGACTATAGTTGTGACTTCTTGATTTATGTGTCTGCATATCAGGAGACGACTGGTATGGTATTGGTTCAAGAGGATGAGGAGCTCCATGAGCACATCATATAATATCTTAGCTAAAACCTTATTGACACGGAACTTCATTATAACCATGTTGAAAAGCTAGCCTTAGCCACCGTCCATGCGGTTCATTGTTTGAGGCATCACATCCTCCTTCGCCAAACTTTGGTCGTAGCTCACATTAATCCATTTCAATTCGTTCGCACCAGAAGGATGACCGGGGGAAAGTATAATAAATGGATTGTGATATTGCAACAGTTTGATCTCAAGTTTTTTTCGGCAAAGTTGAAGAAATATTTAGTATTTGCTGATTTCATATCGGATTTTTGAAATTTGGATGAAGGGGAGGTTCATGAGGATTCTCTTGTTGATGAGCATATCTTTCTCATCTCAATCGCAAACCCTTGGTACAGAGATATTATTGTTTATTTGCAAACATTGAAGGTTCCTACTCACCTCTCGCGAGATGAGCGTCGATGACTACATCACATAGCAAAGAACTACCTCATAGTGGATGATACTTTGTACCACCGTGGGGTTGATTCCATTTTACGTCATTGCTTAACTCATGAGGAGGCTAAGGTCATTCTTAATGATTTCCACGGAGGGGCGTGTGGTGGTCATTTATCTGGGATTTCTACAGTTCAAAAAAATTTGAGAACAGGTTATTTTTGGCCGTCCATATTTAAAGATTGTGTTAATGCGGTCAAGAGGTGCCACCCTTTCCATGTGTTTGCATGTAATATGCACTCATTTCCTGCCCCTTTGCATCCCATTATCACCGTTGATCCCTTCACCAAGTGGGGGGTCAACTTTATGGATTTTAACCCTGCTTCGACTGGGAGGCACCATCATATTATTGTGGCTGTTGATTATTTCATGAAATCGGCAGAGGCTATACCCACTATCAAATCTGATAGTGAAACAACCATGCATTTTGTATTTAACCAGATTATCACCTGGTTCGGCATTTCGAGGGAGCTTGTCATTGACCATGGTAGGAACTTTTAGAACAAAATGATGGAAGAGTTGTCTTCAAAGTTAGGATATAAGCAAGAGCATTCCTCTTCTTATTACCCTCAAGCGAATGGATAGGTTGAAGCAGTGAAAAAGTCACTTAAGTCCATTCTCCAATGAACCATCACATAGAGCAAGAATAATTGGCATATCATGTTGTATCCTTCTTTTTGGGCCTATAGAACTGCGGTCAAGATTGCCACCAGTTTTTCTCCCTATTAGCTTGTGCATGGGGTGGAGTCAGTATTACCAGTTGAATGTGAAATCCCTTCATTGAAGCTAGCTGTGGAGCTTTTACCAGAGACTTCCACATTGGAAGAACGTCTAGTCCACTTGGAGCAGCTTAATGAGCAGCATCGAGATGCTTTAGTGTCTCTTGAGGTTAACAAGCGTCGCGTTAAGGTCCAATACGATAATTCTATCCATCCTAGGAGGTTTAGTGAAGGTGACTTGGTCCTTTTGTGGGATTAAGCTAAGGAACCCTTGGGGGAAGGAAAGTTCAACCCGATGTGGCATGGTCTTCACGTGGTTAAATGTGTCTTAGAGAAAGGCTCCTATAAGTTGGTGGATTATGAAGGGACAACCTTGGAGGAGCCTAGAAATGGGCTCTATCTTAAAAAGTACTATGCATGATCTTCATCCAGGGCTGACTTTTTGTATATTACTGTACATTTTTTGCATTGCATAGTTAGGTCTTCTTATGGTGATCGGATTTGTTGATTAGATTTTGTTTGTTATGGAAGATGTTAATGGAGTCTTCTGTTTACATAGGATTCACTGATGGTTCTAGCCGCCACACTCAAAACTCAGCTTCAGCTGCTTGGGTGATCTATACTCCTACGGGTCAAGTGTTGTCTTCAGGAGGCGTATGTTTATGGCCTTCTTCAAACAATGTTGCTGAATATATTTTCATGATTGAGTTATTGTGGGATGCCATTTCACATGGTGTTCTTTCTCTTGAGGTACGTCTTGATTCACAATTAGTGGTCTCACAACTCAATGTCTTATATCATGTTAGAGATCCGACATTGTTACGAATATTCTTGCGTGTAAGATTGCTAGAACAACAATTTAAGAGCATAACATATATTCATATTTCAAGATATTTTAATCAAGTTGTTGATTCATATTCTAACTATGTACTAGATTGGAATTTGTTTCACAGACCATAAGCATTTCACAAACACATTTTACACGTGTAAATAGAATAATAATCGATCATCATAAATATTTTTCAATAAGTCCAAAAAAGGTGACATCATAATACATAACTGTCATATACAAAATTGGGGCTTCCGAGCCACCAAAATATACTAAATGGAAATACAAAAGTATACACCCAGGTCTCTAAGCTTGAGGAGGAGGAGAGTGTTGATCATGGTAGCACACCATGGCTCTAGCTAGCCGACGAAATAATCAAACCCATGCCCATGGTACTCCAACCACCTTGTGTTGCATAGCCTCAGGAAAGTCCTCGACTTGTGCCATGGGAACCCTATGTGTCAAGCGAACGAAGTTTGTGTGGATGATTACTTGTTCAATATATAATGCACAAACAAATGTGTACATTGGACTATGTTGTTGACAACATACAACAAGAAGAATATGTTTAGCAGTATTCTTGAGAAATTTTTGTATTTGCATGAATCTCCCTAACTTATGGGATTGTCTTTTGGTCTAATAAACCATGAACCATGGGAATATAATCCGTCAAAATCACCTAGGGATTTCACACGAATGGGGCCACACCAACCCTTAGCATGGATGTATTTTTGGTTGTTTCCTCCCACTACCATTGATTTTTGAACCTTGGCCACCTAACAAATAAAACCCCTTGAATAACAATCATACCTGTGTGACTTGAATTTAAAATTTAAGGACATGGGGATGGGATTTGATCCTCTTATGTATGCTTAGGTCACATGATCATTTAATAAAATCTCTCAGAATTCAATCATGTCATGTTAAACCACTACCTCAAGGTGACCCCATGGCTTCGAG